>WHYT01013097.1:2415-23719 GCA_009806455.1 Tetrax tetrax
AAAAAAAAAAAAAAAAAAAAAAAAGTTTGCTATTCTGGGGGTTTTTTTTGTTTATTTAGGTTTGGTTGACTACTTGATTCAATCTTACATTACTTGAGTGCTCGGCAGCTCCAATAGCCACTGCTCCAGCAGCCACTCAGCTGAGGAGCTCTGCAGCTGTATGTAAATATTATATATCTGTATTTATCTATATGCACCCATATACGTCTCCAAGTCTGCATTACTTGTGTGCAAGTTTCAAGACCTTAGCAGTGTGAGGACATGTTTCCAAAGGAGGTCCACACCTTTGGAGAAGCTTCATAAAACATAGATTTTTATTTTTTTTTTTCAGCACTCAGAAACAATTACTAGGACTTTTATGGCCAGACTGTCAAAGCTGTTTAGCACCCAAAATAGCCAGTTTGCCTAGAAGCCCTGCTGCCAATTTTAGCAGCTAAATGAGAGTTGACCTCAATCATGCAAGTGAACTCTTTGGAAAAGTCTGGCCACAAAGCTTTCATCTAAACTGACTGCTCCTCAGACAAGAGGTAAATATCTTTTGACGTTGTCCTCCTACTTTTGTGCCCTAACATATGCAGTCTGCTTATTTATAGAATGTGCGAACTTCATATGCATTGGGCTAAATCCCTCAGGACAAAGTCTCACTTGGTTTTTGCACAGTGCAGTCAACAGTTTCTCCCAGCCTCCAAGAGCAAAGACTTGCTCTGCTCATCTGCCACAAAAGAGAGAGCAACAGGACCCAGCTAAACCCAAATTCAAGCAGCTTTCTGGGAACTCTAACAAGAGTAAGAATAGGAGGAAGGAGCTGATTAGCAGAGTTTGAGTTTTGAGCCTATCCCTCAGGAAGGGGGAGCAGAGGGAAGATGCCAACACATTGGCAGCAGAAGCCATCCTTCAGCCAGTATAGTTTGGAAAGATGTGCAACGCGTTCCTGCCTTGCTTGAAGGCCAGAAGATGCACTGGGGTAACTGTGCCCCAGGACTGAACAATGGAGCTTATGACCAAAAAGAGAAATATATAATGTTGGAAATAGAGCTCTTAAAGTCCTACCCTTTCAAAGTCAAATGAAGTTTTGCCAACACTCAAATAATTTAAAAATTTTTAAAAATTTTAAATTTAAATTTTAAAATCCCAAGACAAACCAAAGAAACATCCACACCACAAATCAATTTTGCCCAGTTTGGTGTAGTAGAACTAACAAATAAATCATCAGAAACCTCAGTTAATGCTATTATATTTGGATCTTAATTAAAAAAAAAAAAAAATTAAAAATTATTCTTTTGGAGACACTTGCAATTTCTTTTTGTATTCTATGTGCGATAAAAAATCAGTACAGACAAAATGCGTCAGCCTCCATGTAAGGATAGACAAACAACTTTTTGCAGGTGCAAAAAGTTGAGCTGAGGTTTTCAACTGCAGAGGACAGTAACCTCTTGCAAGCCTCCCTCCTCATCAGATGTAGGCAGGAAATAAAATTCCCTTCTCCCAAGGCCACAGTGCGTTCTGGTGGACACTGAGCTCTCAGGCAGTTCAATCATCACATAAATAAGCCTTAATTGGCATTCCCAAATGCTTTGAAATTGTACTGCTTGCTGCTGGCACTCCAAAAGTTATGCCTCTGGAGATATAAAAAGAAAAAAAAAAAAAATTTCAAAGATCATTTGCAATTAGATGCAGCAAAACCATACCCAACTGGTATGTCAGGGATAAAAATAGCATCAGCCAAAATGGCAAATGCCTTTTGGTTTGTCAGGAATTGAACGCGTAGCACCGAGCGAGTGATTATTACAGACTCTGATCAGTGAAGCAGACAATCATGTGTCTTGTTATCTTGCTGCCTGCCCACGTGAACAGCATCAAACAACTATTAAAAGACACCCCACTCCCCTCCAAAGGGAACACTGATGGCAAATATCTGAAAACCTCCTCATTAACAAGATAACCTTTGAGACTGGTGAGAAGACAAGGAAGCATTTACCAGCCACTGTATCAATAATTATGGAAAAGAAAATCTTAGCTTCTTGTCTATCCCAGTGCGGGGAGAAAGAAATAACTCTGGCATGGCTCACATTGTGCCTATGGCGAGCAGCCCTTCCATGATATCCCCCAGCCACGGGTAACAGCTGCCAAAAAGGCAATTACCCATGGAGCTGCTCAATACAGGGGTGACACACATTTGGAAATTACCCCAAAGCCCTTCTGCTGGTAAGAGGAGGCTCTGTGGCACACAACCCTCAGGGACCCTTAAACACCCTGGTAAAAACTGCCCTGAAAGGCCACACGCCTGGGTGGGCAGTGCTATCGTACGTCAGGACTGAAGCACTCAAAACACGATGATTTTTGTTCCCTGGAGCTGTGAGATTTCCCCAAGGCAAGGAATGGGGACTCAGTTTTAAGCAGAATGTCTCATTGCCTGTTCCTGATATTTCTCCCTCCCGTGTTACCCCAGAGGCCTTGAATACCTAATTATGCTTCAGCATACAGCCACCCCACCTCGTTACTGGGGTAAATCCCGCTCCCGTTTGTAGCCTAACTCTGATTTGTTGCCAAGCCTCATTGCAAAGGAGGAGGAAGGGTACACCTGAGCCTGCACCCGGCTCCCCAGGGGTTCCCTATCTTACCTGGGCACAGCCTTCACATCAAACTACCGGTTATCTTTCCAATTAATTGTAGGTATCATAGTGGTTGACAGGACAACCTTACTACCAAGGGATAATTTAATATGACTAAACTGTAATCAAAGTGTTAATAGCCTCAGAATTTAATCTGTGCAGAAGAAGTAGGATTTATAAAAGGGAAAGGACGACCAAGGCTAAGATGAATAATGCTAGTTGTAATATTATAGCTAGTTGTAATAGTATAATTAGTTGTGATATCCAGAATTAAAAATTACACTGCTTTGAGTTCCAGGACGCATGCCAAAAAGGAGCCGTTAGTCACAGAGATGAGGAACAGTTACACAGTCCATTATCTCATAAACCGCGAGGCCCAGAAACGAATCCTACATGTCGCAGGAAAATTGAGAGTTGGCATTTTACAGCAATACATAGCTTTTAATTATAGCCCTTTAGCCAGATCCTCTCTCATTATCAGTATGCTGTGCTTTCCCATTTCCACCCTGAACAGAGTTTGGGGATGGTGATTCTCAGAAGCCCTCCCAGCCACCCTTCACTTTCCTTGAGGCATGGTCCCATGTTGTTCCTCATTGCCAGGCTGTGGCTGAGCAAGCTCAGCCCTGGCATCCCAACCTGCTCCTTTCCTCCAAAACACATCAAAACCTCAGCCTTCTTCTGGGTGTTTTTTTGTTTGTTTGTTTTGTTTTTTCCTTGCAGGGCAAGGATGCCAGGTGATGGTTTGGCTTGCCTCCATCACCAGGTGCTGCTTTCTTGCAGGGTTAGGCAGCTCCTGCTACTCCTCAGCTCTGCGTTCAGGGCCAAACAGTTTAATCTAGCAACACCCTTCTAAAGCCAAAGTGCAGAAGGCATCAATAAAGCTAGCATTCAGTATCATAATGGGTAATCAAGAAACTATACAAAAGTATAAAGCTGACTGAGAATCACTTTTTTTTTTTATTACGACACAGACAGTTTTTACCATCTCGTTATTCAGTCATACGACAGACAGAGAAGCAATTGCTTGAGCTGGTAGGCATTTTTTTAAAAACTACTTTGAATGACCTCTATATGAAAAAAAAATATTTTAAAACCATTTCCTGCTTTTAGGCAGCAATAAAGAATGTAAATGCTTTTGCAGGTGCTTATCCTTTTCTCCCTCATTTCCTTCAACATACTTTCTTTTCTTCCTCTACCCTCACTTACAAAAAGAAAAAAGTGGGCTTATAAAGGAGGAAAACTGGGAAAGAAAAGATAACTCTCTCTAGGGAAAACAGGCAGGAAGAAGAGAATAGAAGTAAAGTTGTGATTCTTCTTTTTTTTTTTAAAAAAAAAAAAAGGGAAATCACCTGGGATTGAAATAACTGAAATTGTTGTCCTCTTCCCACACTCCACCCCCTTTTCTTCCTGGTCCTGGCTGACTCGCACCTCCTGGCATGTAGGTGCCTGTTTTGCTGCTGAGGGCTGTTGCTCCACAGGACGGAGTCAACAGAAACGATGCTCCCAGGAGATGGTTTGTGCAGGGCTAAAACGAGCACCAAACCGGGGCTCCGCCGCCCCTTCTTCCCTTGCGCACACAATCGTTTTGCCACAGCAATGCTGCAGGCCTGCGAACGCCGTATTCTCAGCATTGTATATATTGAGAACGACACCACTTAATACAGCTGGGGAAGTGCTTCCCCGTACACGCACGGGAGCCCTGGCGCAGAGGCAATTAAACACTCCAGGCTGCACATGCTCTCACAATTACCTTTTGTGACTGTCACTAAATAAATGCTGCACTGAGCCAATAAATCTTACAACGGCCTCATTTTTCTAGCAATGACGCCTCGGGCCAGGCCTGTGTGGCCCGGAAAGGAAAAAGGTTAAACTTTTTCTGAAATTCCCTAGTCCTGCTTATCTGCTTCTTCTCCCCAAACATCTGCCAGCTTCAGACACCTGTTATAGGTATCGGTTTGTCTTGAGGTGGTTCCTGCAGTCTATCAGCAAACTGAGCAATTAGTATTGTCAGCGAATCATTCATTAACAGAACTATTTGGTTTCAGCTAACCTAAGACTAATTGCGTGTTTAATTCCTATCTAGCAAGATCAAATCAATCATTAAAAAAAAAAAAAAAAAAAAAAGATAAATGTCAGAGATCAATAGGTAATAAATAAAAACCTTAATTAAAATCTTATCTGAATACTAACAAAAAACATGAAGTAAAGTAGAGGAGATTATGTCACATCGGGTCATTGTGATCATCATCCTGCTTTCTCCCCAGTTCAACCCTGGCGCTACTGAAGTACATGGCGAAAGGGTCAGAGTAAATTTTTGGCATCATAAAAAAAGACTCTTTCCCTCCCCACCTGGTAGAGACCCCATGCAGGCAGTTCAATGCCACTTCGAGGGTGAAGAGTGATCACACAAAAGTAGTATTTTCCTGCACTTTTCCCTCGTGAATTTTGAGTTGACCTTACCAGCAAGGAGATAATTTTGCTGCTGGTTGCTCTTGTTACGTGAGCAGAAGCATCACAGCTATTAAAGGGGGAATAGGAGCCAGTTCCCTCTTGTGTGTCATCAGCAAAGGTAAACAACATCTATACATCTCTGCCATGCGAACCAGAGAGTAATTAGGGGGAACTACTCAGGTCATTAAGTTGACAAGCTGATACCTGTTCCTACCCTTGGAGGTTCAGGCCCCATGCTGTACTCAATTACTGCTGTGGCTTTTAACCACATTAGGCCAACAAGAACATGAGACAAAGAAAGCAAAAGCCCTATAGCTAATATTAAACTATGCTCAAGTATACAACTTTCAACACTATTAAGGTCAAATAGATACACCAACAAGTTAATTTCTATTAAGACCAAGAACAAAAACCAAACCCAATAAATCAGTCTCATCAGATTGATACACCCAGTCTTGATGCGATCCATTGGGCAGGTTTGGTTGGCAGGAAAGCTCATGGGCTCAGTCTGCAGATGGTTTGCAAACACCATCAACTTCAGATCCTGCCAAGAAACCTGAAACAGCAAAAGTCCCCCCCATGACATGCCAGCCAGGCACTGCTGTCCTGCACACAAGCACCAAGCCAACATACCTGCAACAAAGACCTTGGTGGTGGGTACAAACAGAAAAAGGATGAACCGTAAAAAGCCCTGTTGACTTTCCTACCCTCTTGCTCCATCACCCTATGCCTTATTTATGTCCTCATCTGCCAGTCACTTCTTTCTGGCTGTTCCCCTCACCTGACGGCTCCTTTCCACACCTGAATTCTCTTTTATGCGTTAGCTCCTTCCCACGTTAGTCACCTGGAAAGTGCCTGGATGCAGTGCTGAGTCTCTATGGAGAAGACATTAATCCTCAGGGTCCCTAACAGAGACTTCATTCCCTGCAGGAGATGCCATTTCTTACCTCTCTCTTGCAGGGTTTTCCAGACTTCTTTATCTAACCATGCCATGCTGTGTTGCTCAGTGAGGTGACTCGTGACATGATACACGAGCAGTGGGCTTCCCTGGTACTTCTGTTATCTGGCAGGAGTTCAAATGCAGAGCTGTACCCTAACCACAGAAATGCACTGATGGGACCGTGCACTATCTGCTGCTCTGTGCTTTTCCATCAGTGCAAATAAACATCAGCTTGGTTACAGCAACTGGGCTTCTTTGGAAAAAAAAAAAAACAGACAATTTACCATAATAGCTGCTGGTTTAGAACAAAGCTTTAAGTCATCAGATTATTTTTTGGAAAAAAAATAAAAATAACTAACCTATAAGCACTGTAACAATGAGAGCTTTCACAGTGCTGAACATCTCTATCAGCTCCACCTTCCCTACATTTTTCTCCCAGAGCCACGGAGAACGCACAGGAGTCCCTCTGAGCAAAGCTGACTGCAAGGCCAGAAGCGGATGGCATTTGCACAGGAGGTTATCCAGCCTCCCAAGCTCCATCACCAGTAACGGTGTATGAGCACAAGCACTGTGGGGAGATTCAGACCCAGCCTGTCAAAATGCAGGTTCAACTCCAAGCACCCACCTCCTTCTCAATGTCTCCGCTGCATTTCCAATGGTAATTGTAACAAAACCCTCTTTTAAACTGAGTTGTGCAGGTCACGGGTGCTCCTGGAGGAACTTTAGACCAGCATCCTCTAGATCGGAAAGCAGAATATGGATTACCTGATTTGTTGTCTTTGTCCTAACTCCATCCTTTGCTTTTGGGGTTAATGACAAGATGAGCAAATCTTTTTTTTTTCATGCATGTGCATGAGATATCCCAGCTCTTTAAGTATCCCCTGCTTTTTTTTTTTTCCCCTAGATCCTGGATTTGATGCTTCTCACTGTCCCAGCATGCAGCAAAACAGAAGCCAGCCCTATATCCAGGTCTCCTCTTTTTTTTTTTATGCCTACTCCCATTGCACTGGGCTGGAAACCACCAGCAAAGCGAAGGAAGAGGGGCAGAGGTATTAGCATCCTCTACACATCTGTCCCACAGCCCAGCTCTCAGTTGCAGGTGAGGCTGAAGCCACAAGACCTAATGAAGCGGAGAAAAACAGCCACACTCCTGACATAAAAGGCACGGCAAGCTTTCATCTTCTGAGAGGTTAAAAATAAACAGTTTAGCTTTCAGCAAAGTGGTCTGATTAGAGGCAAAGAAAGCTACACTGATTTCCATGGAAATGGAATATTTTGTTGCTGCTACTTGATGTTGTTGAAATGTATTAAGGACACAAAAGAGTGCAATTTCAATATCTGCAGAGTGCTAGTATATTTTAAAATTTTAAATTAAATTGATTTCTTTTAAAAGAAAGCTGGCTGATTTTAGTTTCTTAATTAGTTCATTACCACTGGAAATGGAGCATGCTCTTGTACGGGTATAACAGGATATTATAGAAATATACAAACAGCTGCAACTTGCAAAAGAAGAGATACAGACACAGGCGATATCTGTGCAGACAAATCAGGGTCTTAAGATCCTCTGTGTCCTTTATTTCCTCCCTAAAAACAGCGAAGAACTGTTCTTTAAATCACAAATCTTGCTAAATTTAAACCAATTACAAAACAGATACTAGTCTCTATGGGAGAAGGATCAATCCCTAAATTTTGTTCGCATCTTTTAATGTGTAGGAATACTTTGTAAGAATAAGGCCTGCCTACGCATGCTCTGGAAGCAAAATAACTCAATTAGTTGAATTCTCATCTCATTACCGTGGTACATATCTCCATAGGGAGGTTTCTTTCAAATGAGCACTGTCCTATTTCAGTTTAACCCAGATAGTAAGAAAATAATCACTCAAAATGGGGCACCAATGTCATGACCTTCACTGTGATAAATACTAAACACAGGTGTGAAGGAAACGCCGCTTTGCTGGCACAGCTGTTATCTTTATAGGCACGCCTTGGGGCAGCATCGTCTCCAACATTTCACCACGGGCCAACGGGACACTGCCACAGCAAGGCCCAACTGAAATAAATTTTCTAACAGATGAATGTTAAAAAGCTCCAAAATATTTGTTTAGTTAAAACAACACTTTGTGATGATAACCAGAAAAAAAAAAAAAAGAAAAAATCCATTTTTTCTTCCATTTCCTCAAAGCGAAATTTCAACAGAAACAATAAACTCTTTCCGTTTTCATTTTGGCAGTGTGACATTTTTTTGACAGCCGTTTTATCTTACTGTAATTTCAGGTGACAGAGCAACTTGAGCTTCTAACCAAAAGGCTGCTGTACTTTTTGTCCCTATGTTACATTTTCCTACATGCGTTCTGGTGCCGGTAGTGACAGCTTAGGATGGAAAGCAGAACTAGAAATGATCTGCCCACAAACCACAGGCAACCTCAGCCTGATTTAGGACAGCTTTCCTTTGCAGACTAGTCGCGTTAGGTATTGATCAGTATAAATAATCATCGATACTGTGGCTCAGGGGGCTTTTTTTTTTTTAAAAATTTTCTTTTAATGTAATAGCCTCACAAAACCCATTCTGCTATTTTCTTTGCTTTCCACTGAAGACTCTGTTTGGTAAGGTTTACTATACATTTAATATGAAAGATTGTCCACGCAAACACGTAGGAGCGGGTCCACAAAGAGATGCAGGCACTGAAATAAATGATTTCTGGTCTCTGCTAATTTTTGTAGCCCTGACCTAGGTGTTGGAGCTCTTAATTGAATGTGCAGGGAAAACCACAAAAGACAGCAGCTATGGCAGCTACTCAGTAAGAAACAGTGAGGAGGAGAGCGGGACGTAAGTCCCATTTGTGGATGTAATTAGGTGGCTACGGCTAATGAGAAATCGGAGAGAGCCTGTTAACTGAGGAGCCTGGTGAGTACAGCAGTCACCAAGGAGATGGGGGAACTGTTTGCAAACAACCTGGGTAAGGGTGTACATACCCTATTATGGCTATTACAGAATTCTTCCTTTTTTTGCCATTTCTATTCTGCTTAGAGACACTTTTTTTGCTATTTCCTGATGATTCTTCCTCCTCAAATAGGCTAATACTACACTTTCATAGGCTGGGTCAAGCTAAAAGCTCCTCAGTGTTCGCAACTCGCAGAATCCACATGGATTCTCAGTGAAAACTTAATTGCATTAAGAACTGGATTTAAGAGCAGCAGATCAATGCTCAGGAGAATTGTTAGCATGAAATAGAGACCTCATCCAGAGACGGAAGGAAGAGCGCTATGTGATAATGACAGAAAAGGAACTCATCAGCTGTATTTTCTTTCATTGTGCTGCACCTCGTAAAAAAAAAAATATTAAAAAAAATGGTGTATTCAGTTCACCACTTCAGTAGTTTTGCTTTTAACAGTATCTGAATTTGTATTGAATCAGCAGACCCTATTAGGTGAAGTATTTTTTGGACACCCTGTGGTTTTGACTGCATATGTATCCTTCTATTCCTGGCCAAACACATTTCTGCTTCACTGCTTGCAGGAAGATCACCTGAGGAGAGCAGAGAGAGCCTGCCAGTCCCATGCTTTCCCCAAACAAAGCATTAGGTACACATCAGCAATTTTTATGCACAGTTTGGTTTTTTTTTTTTATATTACATTTCCCTTTATGTCACCTGTACGGACCATGCTGCATTTTACCTATCTCACTTGGGCATCGCCGTCCCTTGCGCTACCCACTTTGTGCAGCTTAGCTGAGTGTGTTGCTTACTCCCGTGCAGTTGGACATTCTCATTTCATTGTTGCAGTCAAGTCCAAAGGCATTGCCATTTGGATGGCACTAAAAAGTAGCCTCCTTGCCACTTTAATAGACAGTCAGGAAAATTGCAACGAAGCACTTGCGCACAACCTCCAGCATATACAGACAGATTAACCAGCAACCGCTCCCTTGTTATGGTGCTTTTTTGTTTTTAAAGCTAAAACCCTTTTCAAATTAGCCCAGACTTATTTTTTTTTGCAGAGTAATGATAATTGATTCAGACCATCCTGAAATGAATTCAAGCTCAATAAGGGTCACAGCCTGACGAAGGGGTGCGCCTTGGCCGCGCTGAGGAATCCAGCTGGCGTAGGAGTCTCCGAAAGCCATGGACCTGCAGGCGGGAGGTTAATTTCCAACAGCCTGATTCAGCAGTAAAGCAAAAAAAAAAAACCACAAAATCCTCCTCAGACCTTCCAGACACGAGCACTTCGGGGGCACTGAGAAGAAATTAGCTCCCTTCATTGTGGGCTCTTTTTAAACAGAAATCTCAAATATCACTATTTTGCCTGAATCAGGCTCCATTTTTGACTACAGTCATGTGTAGGACAGAGCTATTTACAATTTTATTTAGCATCGCTGGAGGATCAGCAGGCTGAAGTTAAAAGTGCGGTGCGGGCTTTTGAGGTGCTCAGACACGGGCAGCACTGGCAGGGTCCCACGGAGGGGCTACTTTGCAACTCCCCTGCTCCCTCCTTCCTAGTCCAGAGAAAGGGCAGGAAGGGGCCCAGTGATGGACACCGGGACCCCCTGGGACACTGGGAAAGACTGGCTTTTCCTGCCTTTTCTTGAAGCGTTAGGGAGGCAAGGGAAAAAGGGCTTCTCTTGGCTACCAAACAATCTCTGTCCCTGCCCCCATTGTTGCTTTTAGCCCACCTTCTCAAAAGCAGGAGTGAATTTAGCTTCCTATTTCTTACCATTCTCATATGAAGGAAAGCTACAAATAAGTAGTATTTAGGCCAGCAGGATCACATTTATAAGCCATAAATCAAATCTAACAGACCTCAAACACTTCTTTATATCTTACAGACCACGACTTTAAACATCCTGTGAATCTTGATGCCGAACTGCTAGATTTAGTTTCTATGGCATGTAGAAAGCTAATCAGCAAACTCCCCCAGCCCTGGAGAGGTCTGTCATCTGCCACAGTGGTGTGCAGTGTGCCGACACACGCTCACCAGCAAAGAGCACATGCAGCATTTTGTTCAAAAAACTCCAGTTTCTCTCACCACCGTACAAATGTTTACATTCAGGAGTCAATATTACTCAAAAATTGCAATGTGCTCACATGCGCAACATTTTTTGTAGTCAGTGTCTGCTAGAGCTGCTCCCGTTTGGAGTAAGGCAAATCATGACCTGTACAATTTGCCTTTTCACGTTACGCTTCATCTTCTGCACAGTTTATGTCTGGGTTCCTCAGCGCAGACTGCATGGCAGTTTAAAGAGAACAGTAATTGCTACGTACTTGAAAAAGGAAAAAAAAAAAAGGGCACCTTGCTTCGTTTGCACAATTCTCTCCCTTTAAATGAAAAAGAAGGATGAAATTTGATGAATTTCTCCCTTCGAGGGAAACAAGCTGTGGGTCTCAGCTGACTCAGCTCCTCTGACATAGTAAAGCTGTGCTGACGTGCCTGCCTGAGCCGCCTCCGGCTCTTCGCTGCCGGTTTTACAAAGATGATGTCACTGATGGCTACGCTGCGTGCGAAAGCAACACAGCTCTGGGTGCAGGCAGGTAGGATCGCAAATCCCTCCGTCACTGCAGCAACAGTCGCTTTTCCTGCTGTTCATTCACTCTTACAGGGAGGGGCAGGGACGACTCTTGTGACCTCTCCCAGGAGAGCTTTCCTGCGTCTGCCTGACAATCAAAAGAGGGATTTGTATCTGCCTGGGGTTCATTAGGATCCTGCGCTGCAGTGGCTGCGAGCTATTGAGAAAGTGCACATTCCATACTCACTCCTGGCAGGAGCAAGATCCACTTCAGAAGCACAGAGGAAAGAGGAAGATTTTGTTCTTGGGAGGTACCTGGAAATTTTACAAAACCTCCTTGCTCCACACTGCGTAAAACATCGATGAGATGCACAGAGATTGGGTAACAGAGACAGCATGTGATGGAAAGACGTGGAGATGACAGGTGATACCTGGCTGTCAGACAGGGCAAGCAGAGGAAAAACCACTGAAAAACCAAAATCCCCTCCAAACAAACCGCTGTGGAAAATGAGTTGTTCAGTCCTTGCAGCTTTTCCTATGCTGAAACAGAGCAGCAGGGCCAGAGATGATAAGTCTTTTTCCCGTACCTGTATCTCACCAGCATCTTTAAAATAATGGACAAAAAAAAAAAAACAAAAACACCACCAAAAAACCCACCTGCTATCCTCTGGGAGCTGCAGAGGTTTGGGAGGGCAGAAAGTGGATCCCCAGGGATTCCCCATGAAGTCACTGCACCTGCCTTCTTGAAAAAGAACAGATTTTTATCACATAGAGATGTAGGTGATTTTCTTTTCCCTTCAAGTGGAATTAGGTAATTCAGGCCCTTGCCTTAATACATCATTGCCCTTCTGGATAATAAGTCTGATAGAACTTACACTGGAATTTTCACTGAACAGTATCAGGTTAAAGTTGGCTCACTGTGTCCCTGCTCTGGAAAATCTTTTGTTATTAGCAAAGAAATAAACACCGACCTCTCAAAGGGAGCTTCCAAGGAGTCCTACATCCTCCAAAGGACAGCTGGAAAATTGGGCTTGGAAAGATTACATTTTTTAGGTGTTGCAGATAATTTAGCTGAGCTATGGTTGAGACTGCAATTAAGGAGGGCTGGTGGTATGTGAGAGTGGGTTGTAGAGCCCATGTGATGGCAGAAACACACTGAAATACCAACTCTGCTACCTGTAATTGCATAAGCGGCTTCTCAAAAGGATGGGGAGAAATATCCCAGGAAATTGTCTGAGGCTACGGAGATAATAAGTATTTTCAGAAATCAGCACCACTGCCAGAACATAAAGTTGAAAACCTCCCACGTGGAAACTAGAGAAGGCAGAGTCAGGAATGCAGGAGCAGGGAGAAAGTACAGGGTGATGAGAAAGCCAGATAAATGGTAGGGGAAAACTCCTTTCGTAAAAGAATCTGCTGTGGGGAATGTGAAAATTAAGTTGGCTCTTGGAAGAGAGGAATTCCACCCAAAGCTGCTTTTCTAAGGAAGGGGATTATCTTGGCTCGGTTCCCTACAGCTTTTAAACGCACAAGGGAATTTAATTAAGCATTGCTACTTTCCTAATTGTTGAGGCTGTTCTCAGAAGATCCCAAGACTTTCCAGGCTTTGCAGTGTTGGTCTGGAGATGGGATTTCCCAACTAACAGCAAGGTATGGCAAGCAGTGGGGTCTGGGACTCAGTGCCCTGGCCAAATAGCAGCTCCTTCAGTTTATGAAATATGGATGTAATCCTTCTGAGACGGAGCCAGTTGAGGGATTTATTTTGCCTGTTCTGTTCTTACAAATTCAAGTGGAGTTTTCCATAGGGTATGAGCACAGCCTTTGCCTTTATTATTAATTAAAACTTGTTTAGCCCTTAATGTGGGTTTACTCTCCGTTCAGAATCCAAAGAAAAGCTGATGTTTAGGGCACCACTGGTCTGTTCCTGGGACTTGCAAGTGTACATCTCAATACATAAAAGGAATCTGATTTTTCACAGGTGTGACTTCAAATTGAAGAAAGGTGACAAAGTAAGTTCTCAGAGCTTTCAGGGCTTGTTAAAACAGTCCAGCCTTGAAATTACATAAAGAAGGGGAAACAAAAAATAATTAAACTCCCTTTAGCCACATTGCATGGTTTTGCATTTTTTTTTCTGCAGAAATTCAGCCAAGTGAGCAACATAAAGTGACCACAGATCTGAGATGAGCAAAATAATAAAATAATTCTACGACAAGATGCAAGCCTTACCCTCTTTCCACTGCCTCCCCAGCTTTGACTGCCGTTCTCACTCTCAGATGTTTAATTTGTCAACAGAATCCTCAACTTCTGGGCGCCAGATAGGAAACAAAATACTCATGTCAGAGTTTTCATCACATCTCATGCTTTCTGCCACAGCAATGACTCTCCTCTTGCAGTGCATCAGCCTGAGGGAAAAGGCTGAGCGCGATGTCCCACCACACGACCAAGTGGGATAAAGCAGGCTATCTGTGCCCACACTAACGCTACCCAACTGGACCACTGCAGGGTCTCTGACTTTAATACAGTCTCACCAGAGGGTAGGTTCTTTATTTTTGTAAACTGCTGGACTATTCTTGCTGAGCCCTCCTCTACCTCCTTCCTCCTCAAAATGACCCAACAGCCTGAAGCAAACATTTGGAATTGAAATTTCTGCTTGAACAGTAGACTTGTTACAAGATTAATAATAAGGGATGGAGAGTGTTAGACAGCTACAGGTATCACTACAAGCCCTTCCAATAACAACAGATTCAGGCCAGCGTATCACGTCTTACACACATATCTATATTAATAGCTTGGATCTCTTCTGGGATTTGGCAGGAGATCTAAAGTTGTATTAATGTCTTTTTCTTGCCTCGTCAATAAAAAAACCCCACCATTAAGCAAGGTCCTAAGCTGTCATGAATTCTTTCTAGACATACTGTAATTGCTATTCCACAAGGAGCAAAGTGTAGAGACTACAACTGTAGAAAAATAAAAGAGAAGCTGTTATGGAGATTTAAAGCAAACAATACCTGCGTTATGTCCTCTCCCCTCCAGATGGCTCATGCCTGAATGGCTTTCTGCTATTGCTTTTTTTTGTTTTTATTTAATCTGAGTAACTTATTGATTTTTTTTTTTTATGGCATGACGTGATGAAATCTGAACTGACGTTACATTTCACTAATGTACAGCTCCCTTGAGCCAATATCAATTTTATCTATGATGGCTTTGCAAGGGCAAAAGTCAGTTAGGGGACTTTCCCCGTAGCTCTGTCACAACCTCTTGAGTTTTCAGGACACTTACAAATAAATCAGACACTTATATTTCAAGCAATAAGACACATTCTGAGAGGTTTTTCCTGTTCCATGAAAAGCAATTTTTACTTGAATGGTGTTTTAATCAAAACTGATCAAGGATGGCCTGATTGAGTCCTTAAAGATGAGTACAGCAGATACAAAATCTGTTGAGTATCCACTGGTTGTTTTTCAGAACTTGGAAACACGCTACATTCTCTACACATGCAACTCATACTCTGTGGCTACACTCATCCAGCCATTGACCCTACCTTCAGCTTAATTTGTGACTGAGATTCCCCATGAACACAGCCTAAACAAAGGCCAGTGGGGTGACCTCTTTCAGCACAATAATCTGCCATATAGACACTGTTTAGGGGGAAGATCATATCACACATGGTGTATCTCAGCTGGCTGACCTTCCTCACTAACCTTATTGCTCCACTTTCTGGGGTAACACTGGCTCATGTGAACAATTAGGGTCATGGCCTCTCTTCCCTTCTGGACTCCTTCTCTGGTTTTGGGCAAGAAGAGTCTACAACTTGGGACTTCTTGGGAGAGAATTTGCTGCTGTGACAAACCCTCCTGGGCCCTAAGAGGGAAGGTGTGCTTCCCAGAGCCCAGCCAGGAGGAAAACTCACTCGAGGGGCATTTTTGGCACATTCACATTACCACAGGACTGGGCAATGCTGTCAGCTCACTGGCAACTGCAAGCAACTCCCCTGGAAGGCTGTCAGCCCAAGACCAAAAAAATAACAAATAAATTTCCATAAGTTGTCAGGATGAATTCCATTTATCAATGTCTGCAGCAATGTGAATTCGAACTTGCTTGTCTGATGGACTGGGTAGAAAAAGCTATTATTTTACAAATGTAGGACAGAATAGTCTGTGAAAATCTCTAATTGCTATTATATTATTATGTTTTACTGCATCTATTTGGGCTCCCACGCTTCCCTGTATCCTTAGCTGAGCCCACCCAAATTCTATTATCTGAGATGGTTTTCCCACACAGCATCTGCCAGATCATCCTTAATAATGCACACAGGTATTAGCTTGACACACGCTCCTCTTTTCTTTTTATTTATTTTTTTTTGGCTCAGAGTATGATGCAAAGCAAGCTGAAGCCTCTCTTGCTTCTACCTTTGATGAAGCAGAAGTCATCCTTTGGAAGCAGGGCTCAGAAACGGTATTAAATCAGGGCAGGGGGGAAATGCAGATGAGCTCTTTAGCTAGGCTGTCAACAGTGCCATCACCCCCCACTAAATCTTCTCCCTTTCTTTGCAACTGACAGCTCCTTCCCACCATTTCTCTATATTTATATTGGGTTAAATAAGTATATTACGTGAAACACATCTGGCGCACAGCCAGATCAGAGCCTTGGACTTGCACGTTAGTTACAGATGCAAAATACTGTATTTCTCACCAACAGTGATCCAGGGTGGCCCCAGCAGAGCCGGCCTTGGGTTACATTTGCACTGGGGGAGGCTGGGAAGTCATTACATCATATTTTCTGTCCCAAAACCATGAGGTTGAAACCTGCAGCTAATCACCGCAACATTTTCCACCAGAACCATGAGGTCCAGAAGAGGCTGTTGGCTCAGGAAGATACTACAGGATCGTGTAAGGGTACATCAGATCCAGCAGTCACCCTTTACTTGACCAATACTCTTTGTATCCTTGCATCACTATCCCCAAGTGAGTCAAAGAAGGAGCATAGCACACACCGCCTGCAACCTCCGTGGCATTCCCAGAGAGGATACTCAGAGGAGATACTCAGAAATACTCCTGTGAGGACAGCTGGGGTGAAAACACTTGTCCTTCCCTCCACCTCCAAGTTAATTAAAATTAAAAATACTAAAATTAAATCCTCAAGAGTAGGGAGAAAAATCCACACAATAAAGTCTGTGTTTTCCTGGTTTTTTTTTCCCTCCTCCTCTGTAATTACTCAGCTATAAAATGTCATGGAAACAACTTTTTTTTTTGCACAGCCATGCTTACTAGGTAAGACACTTGAAGCTGAAGTATTATCTTAAAAAGAAGACTGGAGCAGTGGGACTGACCTTGATCCTAGGATTAAAATACCCTAAATCTAAATGCCAATTCTCTAAGAGACTTGAAATGCATTACTTGGGCTCTGGGAAGTTAAAAGGAAAAAAAAGTAACTTTCTACTTCTCTTGCAAACCGTGAGGATTAAGATACTAGGGATTATGAGTTTTTTCAGTTCTTCAGTAATGTCTTTCTTCATCAGCAAGATCTGGCAAGATTAGGTGACTAATTTACTTGCTCATGCTAGAAATGTTCAAGTTCAGAGCATTTTTCTTGTCCTTACCTGAACTCCCTCTGAAGAGGAATTTTTTGACTGAGTAATGATTGATTCAAAACCAAGTTATACATCTCAAGGGAAGGACGTTTACGGTTTTAATTCTCAACAGTCGCATCTAATTCCTCAGTGAAATATACCATGACACTAAAAGAAGGAAATTCGTTACTTAGATTGAAAACAAACTGAAAATTTGTCACAAAGAACAGATTAAAAAGGTGGGTAAAAAAATCCAACATGTTGTAAAGTAGAAACAAACCCAGCAGCTAAGGAAAGGGAAGGAAAAAATAAAGTTGCAGATCTGTAGGATTCATTTCTCTGATAGATTTTCTGCTTCCATCCACTGCAATTAATTTTGGGTCAGATGGTTTGCATCAGGCTTATTTCTCTTGATCCTCAAGAGTCTTAAAGTTATAAGGCTGGGTAATGATGTTCAGCCCTCGAGAGGCTTTAACACAGATATGAGAGCCTTCTTTGAGAAAGCAGCGTGGTTTTCATCACTAGCTTGACTGGTTCAAATCTGCTGAGATTACTTACAATCAGAGACCTGGAACCTCTCAGGGGTTTCTTGACAGCCTCTTCCAAACTCCAGCATTGTTCAGCTTGAGAACGCTTGTTTTATGGGATTTCCCATGGAAAGCCGAACTGCAGGTAACATCTTGAAAGTCATGGAGGGTATCTGAGACCAAGAAATATCCCTTTCTTCCACATCATGCTCGAGCATCTACACTGAGCCGGAAACTAATGACCCTTCCTGAATAATAGCTTCTCTAGAGAGGAAGTAATTAGTCATATTCTCTAATATTACAAATGTAATAACTTTGATAGGAAACTGAATACAAAAATATTGCTGCAAAGCATTTCCTTGTAATATCCCAAGTCACTGAACTGGCTTCTGGGTGTACCTTAGCTTTCTACCCTGTGCATAATGGATGAACCACCCCAAATACCCTCAAGTAAGTGACAGCTACTTTATCATAGCGCTGACAGTTCTCCTTGGGATGCAGAAGGACATGGTAGAGGTTGACACTTTCTGTGTGCACCCACATCACTGCTGCTACTCTCTTCTCCAGCATCCACTGAACCTTTTTCAAGCATATTCTTGAAAAGCTCCTCAAAATTATTTTTACTTAACGCAGGTAGACCCTTTTGGAAGTACTGCAGTGATGTCAGGAGGTCAGCACTCATTTTCCAAACAGATTCGGGCCAGCATCCAAGGGGTTATTTAGGTGCCAAATACCCATTTGGTGGAAGCCTAGGCAAGGATCTCAGTGCCTGAGGCTGCGAGTGCAGCAATAGTCCCAGGCGCTCACAAGGCTCCCAAAGGATCGCAGGCGTGGGCTAACTCTGTCATTGCCATGTTCTCAGCAAGCACGATGCCACAGCTTGGTGGATGAACTGCTCTCATAAGAAACCCAGGGCCATTTTGCTTTATTCCTGTCTGAATAAGACTTTCATCCAATCCCAAATGCTCACTCTGCTAAGATGAATTACATTCCCATTCCTTCTCTGTTGTTGCCAGAGTTCATTTCCCCATTGTTCTTCTGTAAATTAGGGTAATTCATTCAGAAATGAAATTCAGCACTGTACAAAAGCCTTGGCAAATCTAAATGGTGTTGAAGAGAGCACGGGGGATGCCAGCATTCCTAAAAAGAAGAAATTTCACTGTGACTTCTTTTGGCAAAGTTTCATAAGTAATTTTGAAGTAAGCTTTTGAGAAACACAGTCTCTCTGCTTTAGTCCACCTTAATTACAAAAAAAAATAGGCAAAATTATTATTTATTTCCTCTTTTTCCTTGCTTATTTTTCTCTAATTGTTAATAATTTTAATTAACACCAGAATTCCTCAGCAGCATGTTATCTCCTTTTTCATTACAGGTGTTAATTGCGGACTCAAATAAATTGTGAAAAAGAAATTGAGGTAAACATCAAAAGAAGCAAAACACTGCTGGATGTGCGGAAGAACAATTACTTGCAGTTGTCATATTAGGGCTTTGCTTAATTAATAAGACAGTTTTAAAACTACTTTTTAATACCCTCCTACCTATATAACTTTTCTAGCAATACATACATCCCAAGATATGTTCTTGTTTTCCAAATAAATTATTTTTGCTCAGATGTTTCATCCAAAATAGCTCACAGTCAGATCTGAAGCACACTCAGAACCTAAAACCTGATCTACATTTTCACTTTCAATACTGATTTTGGAAGATTGCATCACTATGTGGCACTATTCACACAAAATGTTGAGGCCTTCTAAAATCTTGACCTAATGAATGCCAGTTATCTCTGTGTTCATCCATACGCACAGTTACATAGAAGTTGTGTGTACATATGGGTACAGCAATGCTTTCCACTGATTATATCCCAGAACTAACATGCTTTATTGAAATGTGGAAGTATAAAAATGAAGAATACAGAATTACACAACTTATCGCACAAAGTAAAATCTTTCAAGTTTGGGAACGATGACTTTCAGCCAAGGAAGCCTGAGAAACACAGGGAACCTTGGATAAGAAAAGGAGGCAGGTGGTGTCTCTAAAGGCCAGCTGTAGCATCCAATCCTATTTCCCAACAGCAATGATTTCATATCACTTATTCAGAGGTCAAAAGAAGCAGGCAAACAACTCGGTGAAACAAAAATCCCTGAGGCTTCCCAGGACACAGTGAGGTCTGTAGGTAGGTGTTTTCCAACAGAAAGTCAGCATGGCAGGACTCTGCACAGAGGCAAGATGGTATCCACTGCTGTCTGAGAGCATTCAGAGAAACAGCAAGGGCAGCTCTAGTGACCTCCAACACCTTCTCTCCTGTCCAGGGATTAAACATAGCTGCAGACCCTGAAAGCTTAGCCAGCAAGGATGAGGAGGTTGCTGATCCGTGGAAGCTAGAACCTCTTCAGCTGCCGCAGCTAAATCCTCAGGGAGGTTTAGTAGCATGTCCAAGCCCTCAACCCTCACCGCTTGCAGTCGCGCATACAGACACAGCAGAAACCATGGCAACAGAAAGGTGGAGCGGACAGCTCAAGGTGGAAATCTCCCATGTTTTCCCAGCTTCACCTGCTAGAGCTTGTGACTTGGAGGACCCTGTCTTTGTCCTCAGCCATGGCAAAAACAGGAGCACGGCATAACTTGGCTGCTAGTCTGATCTGCCTTCAAAGTGCACTATCCCTGATGTCATCCTTCCCTGTTTTCCCCAAAAGCTCAGGAGCCCCTTAGCTACATCCCAGGCAATGGGAGGCACTGGTTGTCCTGGTGTTTCACCTCTCTACCCAACCAGTACTGCTCAGAATGCATCTAACACGTCCCCCCTGAAGCCCTGTGTACCCTGCTGGTTCAGGTGGGACCTCTCCCACCATGGGGATGTGGAAGGGCACTTTCCCCTCCCTGCCTGCCAGAGAGCATGGGAAGGATGGCCAGAGGCTCTGGATGCTTGCCCACATTTCAAGTAGTCATTACCTGCCACTGGCTTTATCCTTTTTTATTAAAGATATATCTTTAGATAATACAGACATCTGGTAGATCATAACATGCCTCTTTTCCGCCCAGCACTGACCCATGAAGCACATTAATATTCATAAGAGCTTTGTCCATACTAATTCTGAATGATACAGTCACCTCCATTTTATAGTTTCTATATGGGCTCCTACTGCCTTACGTCACAGTCTCCTTAAGAGTCACAACACTTGAAAGAATTAAAACTTCTTTATTCTTACCTCCAGGTCAGATTTTCTCTAGGTAATGTCTAATTACACCCTTGTCTATAGCCTCAGTCCCTTTTATTCCTCTTTGAAATCCCTCCAGTGTTCATTCTGCATCAGTTTTCCACCACAACCTGCTGCAAAACAAATACGTGTTAAGTTGTGACTTGAGAAATACTAGGTGTTTCCAGGCAGCCCTGAGCAATTTCCCAGCACAAGGACTGAAGTGCAGTGTGAGCTGTCACTTCCGAGGCCACTGGCCCTGCTTCCACATAGCTCCTTGGAAAAAGCTGTCTTCAGTGCTGAGGCTTAGGGCCCCTCAAACATTCAGCTGTCCTTTGGCATCTAGCATTTTCACTTCTGCTAAAGAATCATAGATTCTTTAGAAAGAAACTTAGAAAAGTTCCCACGTTGCAAATTCAGACTTAGGCTATAGGGAAATGACATAGGGAAATGTCTCTCTAGGCCCCTCTTTCTCTGATCACTGAATCTCCCCGCCCCCCCCCCCCCCCCCCCC
>WHYT01013097.1:23739-82463 GCA_009806455.1 Tetrax tetrax
TCTTCCGTGGTTTTTTTCAGTATATTCTGCTTTCTGTTATTCAACAGCAATATCAAGTTGCTTTTTAGTAAGTTTTTGGCCTCGTTAATGAAGGATTTTTTGGTTTGTTTTTTTTTTTTTTTTTTAAAAAAAGCAGACTCAAGGCTACTCCTCTCCCCTCACCACTCTCTAGTCCAGCACAATTCCCTATCCCAAAGACGAACAGTACAATAATTTGCTGGGCAATCCCTCAGGAAAGGTTCACTTGATTTAACTCCAATATTTCACAAGCCTTTCTAATTTAAGCCCTCAAAAAGAGCCTCAGGAGGAACACTGCTGCATGCAGCCTCAATGCTTCATTTTTCTGAAGAAGTCCTCGTTTGCCCATTAGATGCTCACTTCATATTGGTTTGGTCCCCGATTACCCCTTCACTGCCTGCACGCTCTCCTTTCCCTCCACATTTCATGTAAAACTGCAGATTGCTTATGCCCCCCAGCTCCTTTACCATCTCCTTCAACCAGTAAACAAAATAAGAACAAAATAAGTTTTTTTGGAGGCGGTCTGAAGGGAGGGTCAGCAGCAGATCAGGTGTTTGAGGCACAGCCTGGCAGCTCCAGTGGCCACTCAGAGCATGATGATGATGATGATGATGATATTCCCAGTTTTGCTCACCCTGGTTTCACTCTGCTTTTTGACTACTCAAGCTTTCTATTTCATTCCTTCCCATATTTCCCTGACAACTTTCTTCAATTCCCAGCACTTGCTTTCAGCTTTCAACTCTTGAGTACTCCCGTGTGAAAAGTCACTCTCCTCTCTTGTGGATTTTCTTCTTCTTCAGGGTTTATGTTCTTTCTTTCTTTTCCCCCTAATTTCCATTTTTCCAAAAGGAACTAAGACCTGTTCTGCTTTAATTACTGCTCCAGTTAGCATCCTCCAGCCTTCTTCCAACCCCTTTCATTTTCACTGCTTCCTCCCAGTGGACCTGGCCCACTCAATTTTACAATTCCCTAAAATTTACTTTCTTAAACATAGTGCTATGTGCATAATTCATCCATAAATTGAATTTGTTTCCTACTGGGATAATCCTCCATAGCTTTTAAATTTATTTATTTATTTACATCTGTTGTTATTCTTTCCTTCCTGGTAATTATATGCATAAAGATACATATTTGGGGCAGGAAAGTAGAAGACAGCAGATCATGCTTCAAACACACATTTCGTTCTCCTTACGGAGACTTCTCCCTCTTTTCAGAGCCAAATACCGTTCATCAAATTCAACAGGGCTGACATTTCTAAGCAAAATAAAGCAAACATTGCTTTACAGCAAAATATAAGTTAGTCAGAGCCAGATCATGAGCTGATGTAAATCAGAATAGATCTATTGTCTTGAAAGAAAATGCATCAATTTCTAGCAAAAATCAAATTTTAAAAAGATCACTGGAGTTGTGCAGATAGAGCCAAGCTGAGAATCAGGACTACCTTTAAATCTGCTGGGTTTTTTTTGTTTGTTTGTTTGTTTGTTTTTTTCTCTTAAAGTTATGAGCTGACTGACTTATCACTTTATTTTTTTTTAGTCATTAATAGTGTGGAGTCTAATTTAGAAGCAAAGCTAATGCACAAGAAAAGCAAGCGGCACAGATGACAAAATTATCACACCTTCCTTGGTACTGGCAAGCAGAATGAGGGCTGAACGCTTGCACGTGTGGCTTACTTGCATTAGTGTGAAAATCAGTGCTTTGGGAAAAAAAAGAATACAGTATTTTATTATTCAAGTCTGATCCCTTTTTCATGTCAGTTCATGACATGACATCCATTTTTGTGAGTCTTTCCTGTCAGGAGTGAAACGTGCTCACATGTATCTTTGATATGGTTTTATTTTTCAAATTATCACAGGACAAACAGCGATGAATAACATCCATACAAATGTGTTGCCTGTATATGTGCTTCACAGTAAGCGAGAAGAGAGAGAAAATAAACTCAAATAGTCAGAAAATATACAGAGCATGACTATTTGTAACATATATGCAAAGAGTTTCATATGGCAGAGATGTATCCTCAGGCTCCTTGCTGCTCCTGTAATACCAATAAGAAATCTAGGAAGTACCTCATAAACCAGCTTGTTGGATTTTATTGCAAGAGATCCATCAGCCATCATATTAGCATGCAAATCCTCTTATTGCATTGTCTGACAACAGCATTTCAAAAGAAAAAAAAAAATTTAAAACGCAACAACCTGGAAATAAATTCTTTCATGCGTGTCACCAGCTCCCATTAACAGCAGCAGGAGTTTCTCTGCAGGGGCCTGTCAAGGTGAAAATGGACTGTCCACCCATCTTCCCTGCTCAGTAGAATAAGTTGTGAATTGCTGCATAAATATTCTTTTTTTTTCCCTGAGAGATCAAAGCACGAAGCCAGGATTAAAAAGCAACCCAAGAAACAGGACATTTACATAGAACAAAGGTGCAGAATTATGTATCTGCTTGCTCTTTGACAGCCTCCTGAATTAGTGAGACCAGAAAAAAAACAAAACAACCAAACCAAAACAACAAAAAACCCCACCCCAAACAGTTTTCTACTTTTCTATGCCCTATGGCTCTCAGAAGGCACCCATCAGCCCACATCTGGGCAGCAGGGCAGAGTTGCAGCTTCTGAGTGGAACATGCTGGAAAATATTAGAAAATTGCATTCATTGTTTTTCGTAGAAAAAGTAATTTCCCCAAAAATGTAATTTCCTGATGAAGAAATTCAAATCCTTTCCTCCAGTGCAAACTTTCATAAAAGAGATTTCTTCTGAGTTCTGTATTTAAATCAGAATCAGCTAGGGTCAGAAAGCTTCAGAGAGAAAGGCTATTTGTGGTCTTTCTCCCTCTTTCAATCCAGAAGTCTTTATAACTTCTTTCGTTTTTAAGAGGAAAGTAAAGAATTAAACCCCATCACTTAAATATTACATAAATCAGTAATGTTAGATATCTTCAGTCTTTAAAAAAAAAAAAATAAAAAAAATCCATACTATACTTTTTCATGTTTTGCAGTTTTCCTATCCTCTCTCCACTACTCAAGAGAACCAAAAGAATATGGACAAATTTCAGTCCAAAGAAAGCAGCTTTTAATTTCACTTAATCTCACTGTTCAAGATGATGGGAAGACTCAATCCTGTACTACTTTCCCCATTCCATACCATAAAAGCAGTTAAAAGTGGAGCTGCTTTGCAGGAATACATCTTGTGGTGTCAAGCGCCAACATCAATTGTAATTGGCAACAAAGATTTTGTGAACCCACAAACACCGTGGGGAATATCCCACTAGCTGCACTGACAGGATCTTCTTAAAATGGCTTGCCTCAAGCAAGTTTTGTGTAGATTTCCTTCCTACGACAGTATCTTAGACCTTGCAATATCTCTAGTGCATGCATCTTCACCGCAGGGCTACAGGTGAGAAAAGTAATATTCTCCTCATTTCACAGAGACAAAAGGGAGGTGGACTAATAATTATCTGCTTCACGTTTTCAAAAATCCTACAAGGAATTTAGCCACCAAATCAGCAATTCCTCTCCTGCTCAAAGTTCTGACCTCCACCATCAGAACAGAAATCTCAGTTTGGAGACTGAGCTTGGCTCTGAGGGAGGGCTGTCACCCAGCCACTCTTATCCCCCCCACCTCCCCCTCCTGCAACCAGCCCTGGCAACATATCTGGGGAACAGATGAGTGTCATGTTCCTTGGACCTCAGCTATCGCCATCAGTCTTCCTACAGAGACAATCTCCACCTGAGCAAGACCAGGAGAAGAACTGGCCCTAGCAAAAGTTTGTGGCCTTCCTCTGATCCAGCCCTCTGAGCATCCATCCTGAACAAGTCTGCCATCAGCCAAGGTGTGGTGTGGCTGCCACCTCCACCAAACACCACCTTGGCAGCTTCCTTTCCTTCGTACGATCAAAAATGGCAGCACCTACCCACCCCCTGTCCCATTACATAGTGAGACTTTGTTAATATTTCATATTTGCCAATTTCTGCAGATCTATATAAACAGAAAACAGCTTTTTAATTAACAGTGCTGAACAAACAAAAGCAAAAGAGCAAAAAAAAAAAAAAAGTCATGCTGCCCCCCTTGAGTACCTATGGAGCTAGAAACCATGTAGGGTGTCAAGTGCACAGCACAGTCAAGCTGTATTTTGAATTTATCCTTTCAGTAGTGGCAGGAAGATAAAAGACAAAGTTATAATGTCAGACAAGGTATAAAAAAGTTAAATGGTGCATAAACAAATCTGATGCTATGTTTGACCTATGGGGGAGGGGAAGAGCTGGATATACTGCCTGCTGAACATCTTCTAGGAGACAAATGAATTGGTGATTGGAAACTTATTCATAGACTTCATAGGCTTCTGCCATTCACTAAATGGTATGTAATAAACCTTATTGGATTTCATATTTTGTGGGAAATGACTCTTTCATAGCTTTGTCCCTTTAATGGGTACTCGTTTAGGAAAGTACTATATAGGTTTTATTGCATCAAAAGGAATAAAAGATTTTAAATGAATCTTAATGCTTTCTCAAAGTGCTAGAGTCAGGGACCTCAAGCTAAATTCACAGCTAGAATCAGAATCCTTCATAAGCTTTTTAATATGCAGAAGGAAAACTTTGGCCATAGAAATATTTTATTTTAACAAGCCTTAAGACTCCTTTCTTCTGTGATTTACACAGGTAGCCTCTTTCACCTCTTCTCAGTTTTCCTTGTCTACAGCTTTCTCTTAAACCTCCTTACTCTCCTCCTCCTTTCCCCTCTCTCCTCTTCCCTTCTGGCCAATACAGCAGCTCCCACAATGAACATACAGTTTTCTTCCCCTCCTATTTCAGAGTTGTCTCTCTGGACCTTACTGTTTGTATATTTTCATGTATTGTTTTCCCCCCACAGGCCTTTTCTCAACATATTTGAGAATCATAAAATAACACGGTCTAATTTTCTGGCATTATTGTTCCTGGATAGTGGAAATGCCATAAAAGCAAAAAAACTCTTCTTGCTCCTCTGTTTTCTGAGGCTCACAACTAGCTTCCCTGAAGCAAGTTATACTGACAATCTCACAAATATTTCCCACAGATCTAAAGAAACTATCTGCTCTAACAGTGCTGACTACAAAGACACTCCTAGTGTCCAGTGTTTATTTGCATGTTTGCTACAAACAACCTCTTTTTTTTTTTTTTTTTGTGGGTATACTTCACATGTGCAGCTACTTCCTGCACATCCGTCCCTGTCATGCCTCGGATCCTGGGAAAGATCAGGTATCCAGTACGGATGCATCTTCTCCAGATGGTATCCACTCCACTCAGGCTGTCTTGTTTTCCCCTTTTCTAACCTGATGCTATTTGCAATTCATTCCCCATTCCTTCTGTAAGTTTTCTTGCAAAAAAAATTCAGTCACTCATGATGACAACTCCAGCTTCCTCATATGCATACACCTGACCTCTGGGAGCAGATCACAGAAGATGAATCAGCCAGTACTTGAGACACACAATTTAGGATAATGCACAGTTGAGGAAAGTAAAAAGTCTTTCCATTAAATTTAATTTCTCAGGCCTGTAATGTAATTTTACAATATGCCAAGTACCTACAACATGAGTTAATCAGAGATGAGTGTGCTCAGCTTCTTGTAGAACTGGGACTAGCTGTAGAAAAAAATAAAAAAAAATCTTTGAACATGCACAATGTCCCTGGGATTTAATCATACAATATAGCATTTTTCTGTTTCAAGGTACAGGTGTACAATCAAAAGCCAGTTGTCAGTAAGGTGTAGCAAGTTACCATCTGTTAGCTGAGCCGTATCTGCCAACTGACCTGCCCTTTGAGTTCGCTCCCGTTGCGGAATAAAACATCGTTGCTTAAACCACTGTGAAATGCAACAAGTTCAGAGCACACACCTCTGCCTGTACACACCAACTTCTCAGCTGAGCTGGTTTAAATGGCTCACATCAGCAGATAGCAGTCAGCCTCCAACTACGTGCTGAAACCACAGATTTCTGTTCTTACTCTTTTAATTCCAATTCAGTAATCAGCTTCCCTTTCAATGACTCAGGGAATGATTTGCTTTGTCTCACGTATCTCAGGATCTAAAGAAGTTTTGACAAGCAGTATATGTAGAGTTTCTGATATAAATATATAATAAATCTAATGTTGTCAAGCGTGGTGGCATTTTTATTTTATTTTCAAAGAGAATTTAATCTAACTTTCCCGGGGATTCTTCTCTTGTGTCATAACAAAGTCTGGCTTGTAATGGATTTCCCATTTTTTCCTTCTATCTTGAATAATGACAAAATTGCTGCACAGAGAAGTAGCGTTCTATAATATGTCACAAAACGCAAGCTGGAAGTGACAGTTGTCTTTGAAAGGATGGGCTGAGCCCGAGCCCCGATTTCTAGAATCACAGGCACTAAATTAATTAATATTTCCCCACAATCAGTCTCCAGCCAGACTTGCAGCACAGGAAAAGTCCATATGTAATACAAAAGAAAACAGACAACAAGGGAGAAATAATTAAAAAAATAAATAAATCAATAAGTAGCACTTAAGGGTCAAACTTTCAATTGATGTAATGTCGCTATAAAACAGCCAAGAATCTGGTTCATAAATATCCATCTCTACATGTCATTCTAAACGAAGGACTTCTAATTTTATGGCAAGTAATAGGATGTAATGGAATTCACATGTCCTTCGGGGAAAAATTATTATATTGCATTATAAACCCTTATGTATCAAAGGACTAAAAGCCACTTTTCAATGCCATAATTTTCTTCAACAAATTCTAGAATCCTTTCATTGCTATAGAGCGTCCTCATAAAAAACTACTATTTTCTACCGTACTTCAGGTGACTGGACCTGTTTCGCTAGCTCCCAAATCGCACTGGACTGTTCCAGTAGAAAGAAGAGCTGGTGCTCAGTCTGCCCAAAGTTGTATTTGCCACTAAAAAACCGACCAACCAACACCAACTACAACAAACTGAAGAATTTTTTTTCCAGTATGTTTTGCATTGCAGGCCTCAGGCAAGAAGATAAGAGCAGAGTAATTAGTGGGTGAGCAACCTTGCACTTATGGTACCCTGTGCTCTGTGGCATTTATTGTAGTGAAAAGTCATCATGGGAACCTAGAGGTAACACTTCTGCTCATGTCCTGATCGTATTTCACTATGCAATTACACAAATGCTAACTTGCTCTGCTGGCCACACCTTCCAACAGCACAGACCTTTTGTTTAAGAGAGGTCATTCCCTGTCAAGCCTGGTCAAGACCTGAGGTCCCTTATACGTTGCTCCCAGAGGCTGCAGTCTTTTCTCCCTGCTTAATGTTGATGATACCAGCTGGTCTTCTCCGTAGCTGATTCCAAACCACTCTGCAAGGAGGTTGGGGTTGTTATTTCCTTTCAACGCATGAAGAGGCTGAGCCACAAACAGATGACTTGCCCACGCTCTGCCGCATGCTGATGACTGAGGGAGATGCAGAACTCAAGTCCCTCAAACACTCCGATATCCACCCTAAAGCCCACAAGGACAACGACAGGGACTTTCTCCAATGGCTTTGGCAAGCATCCCTTTAATTAAACTGCTCACTTTAAAAATTCCAAGTGTGTGCATCTCATTAACCAGATCTTATTTCTCCCCAAATCTTGCATGGCACTGTCTCCTCTCTCCTCCTCGTGATTTAGTCCCACCAGCCCGGCACATGAGCTCAAGGGCCTTGCAGGGTGCCCCTGCTTCGCACGTTGGCAGGACAGGGGCTCTTATCAGACGTCTGCCATGAGGTGGACGGTGCTGAGGCTCATCAGCCTCACAGCTGAGCGGCTCTCGACACTATCGCAGAGTGGGAGAGGGAGTTGTGTAATTGTCCTGAAAGCCTGCCAAGCAGCTCGTTTACAGAATTAAACAGTCTGTAGTATAATTAACACAGGGAAAACTGTATCGCCTTTTGTTCCTTGCCACACAAGGTAGCTCATTCCCTCATCCTAACGTGACAGGAGGAAAGGGACTACACAGACAGGGTGACCACTGAACCTTGTGCTGCCCCACGTCTCCTGCTATTCAGAAGCATTTGTGTTGCTTCAACAAAGCCTGGGCAGAGAACTCATGGGATTCTAAAATGAAAAGAAGGAATTGGAGTTGCAAAGCTGATCGCTGCAAGACCCAACTCCAACATAAATCAGTGCCATAGTCTCTATTTAAGAGCCCAGCCTCCCCCTCCACCACCCTCCTCCTCCATAGCGCAGAGCCATCAATAACAGCAGCCCTGTGACAGATTTAGATACTCCCAGTTTCCAGCATCTCTCTCTGCAATGTTTGTGGCAGATCTTTCTTCTGTACCAAAGAGCACTGGGTACTTTTGAAAATCCAACTGGTTTCTTGTTTCCCAGATCTAATGTAAAAGGGAAGAGGGAACTTTCACAGCCCTCGGTGAGCACTGGGTCACTCTCTGAGCTCATCCACACCCGTCACTCCTCTGCAGAGAAGGGCTATCTGGAGGAGGAGGAGAAGCTGCGTGTTATTGAAAGGGCATCTCACCAAAGTGTTTGTGGCCCACAACAGTGCTGTGAACAGGACAGTTTCTGTTCTCATAATCTCACGTTCGCTGTGCCGCAGTAAGTTGTTTCCTTTTTCCTCCTCCTACTTTTTTATATCCCTGCTAGCTGCTCTTCTCCCTTTTCCACCCCTTTGCTGGGAAGCTAGTCCCAGCCATAGTCCCATGCTGGGCCAGTTTGGCAGCAGGAAAGAAGCTCCCCTTGCCAGGGGCTGCTGGAAGATACTGCCGAGAGTGGTTTCAAGCCCCTCTCCTCCCATCCCTCCCACTGCCACACTCCACTTTCTCTTTTTATTTTTGAGAGGCTGGGATATCACAGGATAAAGAGACTGCAGCTGTGTTGGGGAAAAGAAATCAGTCACGCCTCAGCAATTTGTGGACAATTTCCCATTAATAAAAGATAATAGAGTGCAGTTCAATGGATTTACAATTGTACACTCGCTCTTTGAGAACATGGAGGGGAATCTGACAGCAGTTTGCTCCTCTCAGAAATGGCATTACCATGATTTTCTATATCCTGTTGTACACAGGGAGACTTGGACAGTTTGAGATGGTTTAAGAGGCTACTAAGAAAAGTGCAGGTGTATCAAGTTATTGAAATGACCTCAAATACCGTTACTGCAAGGGAGACATCTGACACAAATTTCACATGGGGTCACACCTCCCACCTGCATGTGCTCAGCGGGCCACTGCACCATGTAGGACCAAAGGTCTGTTGGTTTTCATGCATATGGGACCCAATTCAATGCTCCTTGCACAGGAAATGAGGGAGAAAAACACGACAGGGGATGCTCAAGGAGAAGTTTTAAGCTGCAGGGTACGCATTTGCAGGGAGGGAAAGTTCCTAGGGGTGAGAAACATGGGTAAAAAAGTGACAAAATAAGTTTATACAGATGTTTTCTCCTGTACCTTGTCATTGCGTGCTTCACTCCGGACTGATACTGCCAGACAAATCTGCTCACCTATGTAAAAGGTTATTCCTCTTCAGAGTTTCTCTAGACATGCATACACAATCCTGGAGAGTCACACTGGTTAATGGTGCAGACAGTTCCTCTCAATTTCAATTTGTTGTTCTCCAGTATAATTGACTCCCTCTTAATACCTTATGAGCAAGGGCAGGCAGAAGTGCACCTTCTCCGTCACTCATATTTCTACGCACACCCTCTGAGACATCTCCTGCTTAAAATTGAGTTTTCCATCACTAAGGCTAAAGACAAGCAGAAAATTTCCATTTAAAATTCACGTAGCCAGACCCTTTGTCATCCTGTAGTACTGTGCTATTTTGGAGATAATATAGCTCAAGTTCCCAATGAAGATCCATCTTCAGTTTTTTTCCAATGATGTGATTATTATACCTTATGTTTTATTCTAGTCTCTCACCGTACTCATATTTTGTTTGCTGCAGCTACCTGACTGCAAAAACATTTCAAGCATCACTCCAAAGTGACAGCACTGACATGCAAGACCCTTTTCCCCTACATATGGATAAAAAGCACTTGCTTAAGACAACAAGAGTCCAACACAGAGGATATTACTATGCAAAATAAATGACTGTTTTCCCCAACCCTGGACTAATTACATTGACAGATATCACTTCACTCAGAACATTTTTAAATGAACTGTAAGAAATGGGTTTCAAGTCACAAGCTCCTGTAGCAAATCTAAGTTTCACCAAAGTTTGCAAGCCAACATTTTTTGCCAAATTATTTAAACTACTGTTTTCTAGCTTAAAATATTTTTAAAAGGAAAAATAAACCATGGGTACACCGGTACTGAGGAACTGCACCAGCTCCCTACATGATTTCTCTGAGAAATAAACCAGAAGAAAATTAAAGCAGCGCCTTTTCAGATCCAGGTGTAAGTGGAGACGCATTAATTGAGCACATGTTCATGCAAACCTTTAATTTGCAATCTCTTCTCAAAGCTCAGGACAGATTCTCTTCACAACTCCCCAACATGATGCAAGTTCACAGCACAGCCTGAAATTAGTCACATTTGACGTGGTTTCCAGTTTTAGTGCAGGTCTCTCACAGTTACAGGCTTTTCCAAAGGACGCAGATTATGGGCTATACCAAAAAAGCCCACGTGCATCTCCTGAGACAGCTTATCCTTAGAAATTAAAAACACTTTCCTAGACAGAAAGATTACTTTCCACCAGGAAAGTTAATGACCATAAATATGTCCATTGGCTCCAGATTGGCAAGCTCTCCTCCTTCTTACTACCTCCTGAGACCACGGCAGACACTGTCCAGCCACTCAGTGGGAGACAGATCCCACTTTATAGATCTTTCTTGAAAATGCAGAAGGACAACAGTATTATCTTTCACAGAGTAAACAGAGGAGTTCGGTGATCTACCCCAGGGCTCCTCCATCACTTTGGAGAACTGACACCTGAACCAGCCTTTCTCCCAGCCAGCCACCCACCAGGCCCTTTCCCCATGCAGAAGGGACATTTAAGAGTAGACCAGGATGCAGGGACTCCCCAGTAATGCTTCTTGCATTACTGCACGCAGCAAAGCACGAAATTAAGCCCAGACAGGTTGAAGCTCACTGGGGAAAGGAGATGTGTTTTGCATTCCATAATCTAAGAACATCTCATTTACTTTAAAAATAGCCAGAATTTCAAGAGGCACCTTTTTAGATTTTTAAATAGCTCAGCTGAAAACCAACTCTCTTAACGAAAAGCAACAGCAAATTAGTTATTATTATTAATCTCATGCACAGAGGTAATTATTTCCAAAATTGAGTCTTTTTTTAATAAAAATAATCATATAGATTATTTTGGAAAGATGACAAGTCTCCTTCTTGGCCTCCCTTTCTCATGCTGTGTTTTAATTTGCATAAACATGACATTAAAAAACTGAAAGAATCACTTTAAAAAACAATTACTCCATCAGCAAAACCTGACAGTGCAGAATTCAATGGCACCACAGAGATCATCTTGGTAAGAAAAAAAAAGATAATTTTTTCCCCTTTACTGACATGAAAACACCTCTCGCTTTTAACAGGACTGTAGTTCAGATTTATGTTTTAGAACCCTTTAATAACTGAACCTGTGTAAATACCATTACTTTTAGATGCACTCTGGTAGATAGTGAAGGCATAAAAATCCCACACTGAGCAGCTTAACGGGGCTGTTCAACCCAAGGTGGGGAAGGGAGGAAGGGTTATACAAGATCTTACCATGTTGAGAAGAAAAATAGTAGACACCTTCCTATTATCATGCTGTGCTTGTCTCTGGGAGCTTTTGTTCCATTAAAAACTTGTTAATTGCTGCCTTAGTAACAAAGGAACAACATGCTGTGGTGGGACTATGAGGAGTCTACATGGCTCGTTCACGCTCAGAAAAGCAGAGGGGTTTAATTGGATATGTATTCTTAGAAGATGCAATAAAGTGGGATAATCAACCGGCGTCAGCATCTAATAATGGAGATTCTTTACCAAACGGAAGAGAAAATCCAAACGCTAGTTAATCAAAAGCTATAGTGTCTAGGGCTGCAAAAAATGCACTGGATTTAGAATTTATTAAGAAGTGATGCATAGCCAAAAAAAAAAATGCTAAGAATTTTAAAAGATCATCATCACTTCATCTATTCGATGGGGCTATTCCTTCAGTTCACCAGAAAGGAGGTCTGCAGACTCACGGGCAAAACAGCAAATTTTAAGCCAGTTTACTCAGAACACCCACTGCTCCAGTATGTCAGCTGGCTAATAAATAATTCCCTTAGTACAGCAATGCAAAACTGAAATACTTCTCCATTCCTCCTTGGTAAAACAAAGTTTCCTGTATGTCTCTAATCTAATGCAATATATTTACACTAATTCTCCAGAACTGCTGTTTGATTTTCCCTTTGATTTCCTTAAACTGCATACAACACAATCAAAATGGTTCAGACATAAGTATTCGTTTTATGGCATGGTTTTGTGAAAAGAAATCAAACAGGTGCCTAGTATGGCCAGTTTGCATGAGGTCTGAAGTCTCCAGAGCTTTTCCCATACACTTTCCACTCAGGTACCTGTATCAACTCCATATGGTACATACCGAGGCTGGCTTCCTGGAGCTCTGTCTGCAAACGGGCAGTTAAACAAGTTTTTAGGTTCCTATGCCTTCTGGGAATCTGACAGTCTGTGGGTGGCACTGCTAGGCTAGTCCTTATTCAAACTGGTCATCTGGGAGTAGAACATTTTGGGGGAAATGAGAATAGGACCATAATGGAAGCTGTAAAAACTCAGGTATGTCGTACATAATTCTGAAATCTACTAAGCCAATATTGCAAAACAACTGACCTCAAAAGAAAAAACACCACCAAAACCTCAAACCCCCTCCCCAGAAACCAACCCAACCAGCCACCGCACTCACTGTATAAGATTGCGGCCCACGGTTCCTTTTAGCCTGTTTCTGAATTACATTTTGGCATCCAGAGTTGGGTGGACAACATTGGTTTTGTCTTGTGAACACAAAGTAACAGCATTCTCATCTTTGCTAATGTATTATCTTATGATATTTGCAAAGAAAAAGAGTCCCCAAAATTAGAGTGAGACTATCGGGATAATTTGTTTCAGGGGTTTTTTAGAGGTATTTTGGTTTTATGTAACCAACAGCCTTTTCAACAAGAGACAGCAGACGACAGATCTCATGGCCTTTTCCTCACCCTTGCAGTAAGCATCCTCAGAGAACTGTCAGATGGACTCAAAATTAATCCTTGTCTTAAACAAATACCCTTTGTTTATTGACAAGTAGACTCTTCTTGTTTGTGTATACTCACCAGTGTTTGGCATGAGGTAGAGCAGCAGCGCGGGATAAAGATGACCACAAGGATCATATTTTTTTATTTTCCTTTTCTTTTCCCATAACACAGACCCTTTGTGGAAAGTAAATGCCAACTGTAACAAGAGTTATGATCACAGCTTGCTTGCAAACCCCTTCCTTCCCTCCCAGACCCCTTGGGGTTCAAAGGCAAGCTGCAATATAGGTAGCTTTCGCTGTGTTTGTCTGAAGAGCCTCCAGCACAACCAAAGGTACTTTCCCATTAAAAGAAGTCCAGATCTTCGGTTGGAAGAAGAGGGCAGTTCGGCAGGCTACAGATTTACCCTGTGGGCCACAGGCCTGGCACCTCCCATGCATTACTGACAGGAAGGAACATTTTCTGTTTGTGTCCTCATGTTAATTCAAATCAGTAGTGAAGTGGGGAGCATCACAAGGTTTTAGCGGTGTACAGGATTAGACTAGGCTTAAATAACTGACTTAATTAGCTCTCCTGAAACAAATTATTATACAGTGCTCATTTCCAACTCTCATATGAACCCCAAACAGTTCTAGAAATGCATTAATTCCTTGAATAATACATCTTATATTTTGCATACCTACTGCAATTATGATGGATAATAAGATTTTAATTAATCAGACCCAGATTTTTTAATGCTGTTGAAGAATGTAGATACATTAGGGACCTATTTATTTGGTAAATCTTAGGGGGGAAAAAAAAAGAGAAGGCAACAATAAAAAAAAAAATTCTATGTTAAACTAATCTGTTTCTAACAGACTTCTTAACGACATCCATCCTGCAAACATCCATATCTGGAATACAATCTCTAAATTGTCAAATCCTGGTCAAGGTATTAACTTCAATACCTCTCTAAAGGCAAAATACAGTTATTAAACATTATGCCACCTGGAATACACTCAATTTTATGCAAACAAGATCCTTTCTACTGTAATTTGAATGCTCTATGTACAAAGATTATTTTCTTGCTCATATATTCTGTGCTTCCAGCTACTTATGAGTGAGAGCCACTTGTTATTATTAAACCTTTCTCTCATATTTTATTTTTTTTTCAAAACCCTTCTGAGGAGATAGCTAAAGATCCCTCTCATGCAAAGGTAGTGGCATTGCAGTTGTCATTAATTATAAATCAGTTTCTAATATGACTGAGAGCACAAAGATTGTAGGGGGTCTCATTAACATCAGATTAAAATTTCCTTGAAGTGTAATTATTTTGCAAGATAGTCTTGGGCTGGATTTACGACAACATACTGTATCTCTGCACTTACTACACTGAGAAGAGAGATTTTTTTCATCATGGGTAGAGTATCAATGCATACCACTTCCATTGGAGAAACTCCAGCACTTGGAAGGAAAAATCTGAAGGAGAGGGGACTTTAAATTCTAAATCCATATTTCCAACAGGTCTTAGCTCCTTAGCTTTCTTTTTAGCTCCTTTTTGATAAAAGGAAAATTGTCACTGGAGATGGCTGAGAAAGTCAAGAGAAAAACACCTTGGCAGTACAAGGTCAAGTTTTGCACGTGTTTGGAATGAGGGGAAAAAAGCAGTGCTTCCAATTTAAACAAAATTGAATTTCAAGTCTTAATGTGAAACTTTGAGGTTTCCAGGCTTTTTTTTTTTTCTTCTTCTTCTTTAGTGAATCTTGCTGGATTTCACATGGTAAATAAGCGTAGGTTTCCCCTCTCTTCCTCCCTCTTAAAAGAACTCTGAACCATTTCCTCTGAAAAGCTGCTTTCCTTGGAAAAATAAGGTCAAAAGCATTTTTTTTTTTATTAAACCTAGCAATTGGCAGTAGCATATTCAGGCTCCTTTTCCCTCTGTTTGAATTGCTAACCACTGCACTAAAATAAATGTAATCCTTACTGAGCCACAGAGAAGGGAAGGGGGTAGCAGACCCCTCCACAGCTATGGCACAGCTGCAGGAGCCTGACCTCAAAGTCTGAATTTACAGAAGCAGTTAGGTGCAGAAGTCTCTCTGTCTCAAGGAATTTGGAAACTAGGTACTTTCAGCCTAGAGGGCATTTTTCCAATCTGTATCTTTGGGGTCTTGCATAACTTCAGAAGTCTGGGCCGTGTAAGTGCCTCTTAGAAGACAACCAGATGTCTTAGCATCTCTTCGGGGAGAGCTTAGGTTAAATAACAGATTTTCTTCTGTTCTTCATTTCCACCGAATTGTTCACAAACAAGACCCACCTTCTAGCTGCACTGAGCGGGTCCCTGGTTTGAAAAGCAACCACCAAGCCCTGAGCTGCTGTCAGCTTTTCCAGGCCGATCTTCTGCGTTGCTTCTGTTTGGCAGCTATTGCACCCCATGCCAGAAAACCCATTTCAACAAAGGGCCAAAACAACACAGACACAGAGGATGCTAAATGCCATCTGACCCAGAGAAATTGAGGACACAGTGGTCAAATATTGCTAGGAAATTATGTTTTGCATTTGCAGAAATAGTAATCTTATTAAAAAAGGGATCTGTCCCAAGACAATGCTCAGGTCTCTACAGGAAGAAACCTGCCATTTATTATTAGCTTCAGCACTGCAGCAACCCACCTTGTTAAATTAAAGATTCATTTATAAACTGCTTTAATATGTTGCACTCAGCTCTTTGAGTACTGAAATGCTTTTTTTTGTGCAGTTTCTCCCACCCTCCATGTTTGATTGCCCTCCCCACCACCAATCTAAATTGGCTTTCATGTGCTAGGAAAACAAAAAAAAAAAAGTGTGAATTTGCCACTTCTGAACATCTTGTCCTCTTAATTTGTACAGTGCTAGTTTGTTCAGCAGAGAAACAGTACTAGGAGCAGAATAAATTTAGCTGCAAGGCAGGGTGGGGGCAGGGAGGAGGACAGCAGAGCCAGAGAGGGTAAGCAGAGCCGGGATCCGCAATGGTGCTGCTCCTCTGTTGCCCTGCAAGTGGGTTTTATCACACTCCTGCCCTCTTCCCGCAACCTTCCCTTTGCCAATCGCACACATTCAGGTTGGAAATGCCAGATCCATGCACAGCCTCTGCATCCTTTTCTCTTCCTCCCTTCTTCCTCCTTTCCTCATAGATTTGCCTTTCTTCAAAATTAGCTTTGTTTTAGGGCTCCCCCCACCACCACTTCCTCCTTTCACCTCTCATTCCCTGGATGCCACACGCCCTCTCAGGGTGTCTCGGCCTCCTTTGGCAACCCTGCGCCCGCCTTCCAGCCCATCCTCTCCCTTCCCCTGCCTGGCTCCTCCTTGGGCACAGCTCTTTCACTCATCCACTTTCTGATCCTTTCCCCCAGACTCTTCCCTTCCCTGGAAACGTTCAAGGCCAGGCTGGATGAGGCTCTGAGCAACCTGATCTAGACAGGGATGTCCCTGCTTCTTGCAGGGGGGTTGGACTAGATGACCTTTCAAGGTCCCTTCCAACTCTAACCATTCTATGATTCTATGATTTATCAGCTCCATCGTAGTTGCATCCTCCAGAGTCCTCCACTTCTCCCTTGGTACGCATTGTTCAGGCTCTATACAAGGAGACAGACAAGGAGGTCACTGAGCCTTAAGACCAGTATTATTGAGAATATATAATTAATACATAGCTAGAGCCACTTGGGAAAAAAGCTGGAGACTGAGGCTAAATGGAAAATTAACTGAAAGCAGGGAGCAAGTATCTTTGTGCATCTGAACCTAAAGCCTACATAGAGGACCCTCAGTGAGCTGCTCTATGCAATGTACAGGCAGCTTGGAGCAAATCCACAAGTTAATCCAGGCAATCTCTTGAACCTCTTGTCCATTCGATTTGAGTCAACATTCTGGCTGGAATAAATTGCAAGTTTTCCTCTTTTCAAGTAAAAAGGGCAACTGGAAATCAGATTTTGCTATTTTAGAATATCAAGTATTAACATTTTATTCGGCAACATAATGAGCTGATGGCCTTTGAAAATGAGAGGGAATGTCCAGCTTCATCTTTACTGCATTTATTTTATGTAATGATTTCCTCTACCAAAATGAAAACAGAAATGGACAGATCAATTATTAGCCTAAAGGAGTCAAGTCTCCTTACATGTATGGAATAGAAACAGACATGTAAACCATGACAAGTGGTTATCTCCAGCCAGCAATTTAATGCTAGCTACAAAGAGAAAGGAGGTCAGAATCTGATGATCAGAGGGCTGGAGCACCTCTCCTATGAGGACAGGCTGAGAGAGTTGGGGCTGTTCAGCCTGGAGAAGAAGAGGCTCCGGGGAGACCTGATAGTGGCTTTCCAGTACCTCAAGGGGGCCTACAGGAAAGATGGGGAGAAACTGCTCAGTAGAGCCTGTTGTGACAGAACTAGGGGTAATGGATTCAAAACAGAGGGAGGTAAATTTAGATTAAATACTATGGAAAGATTTTTTTTTACAATGATGGTTGTAGAACACTGGAAGAGGTTGTCCAGAGAGGTGGTGGATGCCCCATCCCTGGAAACATTCAAGGCCAGGTTGGATGGAACTCTGAGCAACCTGATCTGGTTGGAGATGTCCCTGCTCCTTGCAGGGGGGTTGGACTAGATGACCTTGAAAGGTCCCTTTAACCCTAACCATTCTAGGATTCTATCTGGACTGATAAAAGGCATTTTGCACTATTTGATGATCAGCACCATAATTTGGGGTGTTTAATCACTTTCTTGGAGTGAGAACTCACCTGTTCTTTGGGGTCTGTGGAAAGGCAGGGATTTGCTGCACTGGTATCAGCAAATATATTAATTTAGCACCAGCAACTCCAATGCACAGACCTTCACCCCAACAACCTGAGCGAATGTTGGCCTACCATCACCTGCTGAGCTTCTCCAGAGCCTTAGGTGCCACAAGCAGGTTTTGCAATCAGAGTGGGCTGAGGATTGCAGTAATTTGTGCCTCCCACAGGAAGCCCTCAGGTGGTGTAGGTAGCACCAGGAAGCCTCAGTGTCAGTCCCAGTAAGGGATGGATGTTGGAGCTGTGGTGGCAGCACAGCCTGAGGTCAGGGGCACAATCCAGGAGGATTTTCCCTAAGCTTTACAGGACAACTGAGGACTGTCAAAGGAAGACTGCATGCAAACAAATGAAAAATCACTTCTGATAGCATGACTGATAGCTGTCCAGAACAACACCAAAAAGGCCTAGCCAGAAACCCTGCACTTCACTAGCATGATTATGGCCTAACCAATCAGTGCAAGCGCCAGGAATATCCAATTAAAAACATTTCTGAGTCTGTCTGAAAATACATATACTTTTTCTCAGTATATGTCTACGAAAAGTAGAGTTATGACAGAATAAACGCGTCTGTGTCATTTGCCTTCTCTCATGGCAGTGAATGGCACTGGGCTTGGAACAAATGCATTTTTGTTTTACGCTTCAGTCATCTCCAGCACCTGTGTGATTAACACAGCCCTCAGCTACAACATCACCACAACCATTCCTTCCTGCATCCATTTCTGCAAGAGCTGGAAGAGTGTCTCCCTGAAGCAAGTCCAGCCTGTGGGCAACAGGGTTTTCTTGCCGAGTACCACAAATACATCCTATTTAGATACTGGCAAAATAATGTCTTTTCAGAGATCTCTGTTACCACTTAGAGAGAACTTGTAGGTAACCGTTCACATGGAGGCACTTTCCTTGTAAGCCAACCTGGTGGTCAAGCTCTTTCTCCTTCTAAGAGATGCATCACTGTCTCTTGGCCCCCCCAACTTCATGCAGATGGGCAAGAAGGTTAACCTACCAGCAAAAAGCATTTGCTTATCTTCCACATGAGACCTGCTCCAGAAATTTCTATACCAAATCATGGTCCCTAACAAGCTGTGTCCCCTCATGCACTTCCCGAGGACGGCACCTTCTCAACCACAAGGAAACAGTTAATGACGTATGTACTGCTGTGTGGTGGAACATGACTGATACTGAATAAGCCCAGGTGTAGGACTTCCAGTCTGTAGCAGACTGATGTCATGATATCATTTTTTTAATTTTATCTATCTAGAGAAATAAACATGCACAGACCGTGTTTATTTCACTCTATCAAATATAATTTTAACAAACATGACACAATTTTTACTGTGTAACAGAATGTCTCTGTTAAATATTATAAGTTTCAGTGCTTTGTAATTGTATGTCAATAGGCACAAGAAGTATTTCACTGCACAGTGAATGCATTTCATTAAATAGTATAAATTTACACTGTGTTGTAAATTAATGTTCATTTTACATTGTAATTTTTTTTTACTGCAGAATGTTGCCATTTTAGTATTCACTGTAATCACTCCACTGTGTTGCAAGCAAATGTCATTTATGTGATATGTAAAAATTCAGAGAATTCAATTTAAGAGATCTCAGTCTGAAGTATAAATACATGCAAGCCACGTAACACAAATAAACTTCCTCCAGATGGTTGCCTATAGCAGATAAAATCAAATCTCACCATCCTAAGAAATTAAATTCCCAGTACAAATATAGGCAATTCAGTAGTTTCTGCTGACTGAAATGGCCAGAAAATTAGCACTAATCCAAACATAATAAATGTAATGAAGTTTTTACCACTAATAAGAGACCAAGCGTTATGTTTTCTGGATGGTTTAACAGCTTTTCCATCTGAATGTTTTTGAGAATCCACAGAGAGATTCCCCTAGCTATCTGCCCCAGAAAACACTGTATGTGTAAATATCTAGAAACAGAAAACTATTGATACAATAAAACAAATGATTCTAAAAGCAACAATGCTTTATTTGCTCCTCTACCATTACAGCTGCCTGGAGTACTTACAGTACAGCCCAAGAGCATTAACAAACAGCCAAGCTATTTCTTCGCTGTTGATAGCCACCTTATTGCTTTCAGCAGCTAGCAAATTAAACCTTCAAAATAATTCTCATGTGCACTGACTGTAAAGTGAATTTAAATTAAAGTAATACATTACAAGAAAAGTGAGTATCTAGCCAGGGTTCTCAGCAGCCTCTTTCTTCTTCCAAAGCCATCCTCAATGCACACAAGTATAGTTAGGCAGTTCACACCTGCCAACATATATCTGCACATACCATATGGTGCAGGACACACCTTATCCCAGCACTCACACACATATGTATTTGCAAATACCTCCTGCCACTGGGAGACAGACAAGTCCAGCCAAGCGCTGCTAAAAACCAAACAAAAAAATGCCTCACTGTCCATTTCTCCTCTGTCAGGCACCCACATGTCCTCCCCAAGGGCGGGCCAGAGCACAGAGCAAGCTCTAAAATGGCAATATTCACCCCAGCCACGCTAAGCAGATGAAGGCCTGCGACGGTCCCTTTGCAGATGGATATGAAGCCAAAGAAATTAAGTTACTTACTCAATGTCACAGAAGAAACCTACATCAGGGCAAAGACTGGAAGAGAAGTCTTGCATAAACCAGCTGGTATCCTCCTTTTATTTATCTATAGATAGCTCCCAAGCTTAAAGTCTGGACCTGGGAGCAGTCTGCGAGGCTGTCTCATGCCTTTCACTTCCTGGCTTCAGTGCAGAGCTAAAAATTACACTGAGAAGGTTTTAATTGCTCTGTTTTCCTGAGGTGGTGCAAAAAGGATGGAGGTGAATTGATAGATCTGAAGTGCTTTAAAACAGGCAGTGGACTCAAATGCTCTGTGGCTGCTGGAGGGATCTAAGCCTCAGAAAGTCTGAACAACTCGACGTGAGTGAGCTGAATTACATTTCTGAGAGGTAGTTATTCTTGCTAGTTATTCTGTCGAAAGTCAGCTTAAACAGGACTTAGGAAACTCACTTATTAACAATTTATTTATTTAATAATAATTAGAATCATAGAATGGTTACAGTTGGAAAAGACCTCTAAGATCATCAAGTCCAACCGTCAATGCAACACCGCCATGCCTACTAAGCCATGTCGCTAAAGGACATTTATTTATTCATCATTATTGTTCATTCATTAAATAACGAATTACTTGAAATTCTGTTCCTTTTGTTTCTGTGCACATATAGCTCAGTTCCAGCTTCCTCTGCACGTATTGCTTGAAGATTTTAGGTTAGACTCAAGAACAACCCTAAAAATCTTTGCTCTTATTCTAGGTCAAACTCCAGTTAAAGTTAGCTACTTGCAAGTAACTCCCTGCAAGCATCTCAACAGGATCATCCCAGCAGAAATGGCTCTAATTCAGGCATCAGGCACAGTCAGGTTGGGAAATGAAGATTTAAATGTAAGATGACTTAAATAGGTAGATAATCTGATGTCATCAATGCTGTGAAAGCTAACAGGCATTCAGTACAATCATACAGCATGGAGTAGGAGAGAAAACCAGCAGCAAAACGAGAGCAGCCCTTCTGATGGTAGGTATTGTTCTTTCACAGGACCACAGAAATAGATGTTTTACTGCATGGCTGCCCCAGCCCCTTGCTGAACAGGATGAACACCATCAGGTGAACATCATCAGATGCCATGAGGCTCTCCAAAGCATCCCCAGAGCCATTCAGCAATTCAGTGGAGATAAACACACAACCTACAAGTCCCAGCACCCTATCTGTTAGCAGACAGCCTCCTGGTCTGTGTCTCTAGATGTTCTCAATGGAGTTTGTGCTGTCTAGGAACACTCAGCTGGGAAAAACTCAGGGCTCTTCCACTTCAGCTGGGGCAGGATGTCACAGTTAGTGCATTGGCACCAGCTCTGTGTCTGCACTAAAGGCCAGCTACTATAATACTCTATTGCTGATGCTCACAGGTTTCCCACCCTGCAAAAGAACCTCTTGCCTTCTAATTATTTGCATCCCAACTGAGCATGGCTTCAACTACCAGCTCTTTTGGTTTGAGAAGGGTGCAGGGTAGCTAAGCAGCTTTCTTCTGTAACCTCAGACACTTCAGAGGATTGGAATTTAGCACTGCAAACCTTAACAAAACCAGATCTGGCTTAATTCATTGTTAATATACCCTCAATGTCAAATAAGGAATTCCTTCATCACAGTCAACACACAAGCCCTCAGGGCTCCCTTTCATACAAATTTGTATGTCATGACTCTCCCTACCCTTATGCACTAAGGAAGGAATATGCATAGGAAGCATCAGATTGTTTTGTTACTCTGTGCACTGCAGATCTTGTTGCAAATCTGTTATGGATACCAGCTCGCTGCTAGGAAACCCCCTACCCTTTCCATCTCGAGCTGGGTATCAAGGACTTTAATCAGTAGAATTACAATCAATGATATTACCAATGATTGATAATAGGAAAATACTTAATCAATATGGTTCTGGAATATAAATATAGGGTGATTCTTGTTAACCATAGAACTATAGGGTTAAATTTTATATGAAATATCCTTACCTTAGAAATACATAACATACTTATCTTAGAAATAGGACATATCCTTATCTTAGAAATTAGCCTAGCGTGTCGGGGGGTAGTTTGGGGAGTGGTAGAATGAGGCACCAGCTATGCAGCTTGGGCTCTGAGCCATCACTTTCAAGCCAAAAGATTCAAGGGCAAGATGACCTTGTTCTCAGGACCATATATGGAGATTTCAAGGAGGGGTACGACCAATGAATTTGAGGAGGGGGCGTCCTGACGACCCCCGAGACCACCAGAAGACCCTTGACTTAAATGACTGAGCATGCGCGAATGGGAGGAGAGGTATTACAATGATTTCTTGGATAATTGATGTTTATGCATGACATTTCTCGTAAAACTAGTGAATATGTATATCAACTGTGTATTTAACTGTGCTGTTGGACCAGACAGGTGCACACGCTAAGTAGAGCGATCCCCCGTGCGCCCAGCACTGCAATAAAGAAGTGCCTGCTTCTTAACTTCACATTGCTGTTAAGGAGTTTTATTGGGGATTTTGGTAACAATCCGATTACCAAAATTTGCTCTAAACATTCTTGAGAAGTGTCCAGCAACTCCTGGCATTAGCACATAGCTCCTTCTGGATTACTCCTCAGCATTCCAAAGCCGCCCATGCTGTTGCTTGGTACAAGATTGGATTCACTGGTATTGCATTTCCCTATTCAGCCTTCCAGATTGGAAATTTCCAACTACAGCCACTTGGAAGCCTGTCAGTTATGCGTGGGTCCAGCATCAGGGCAGTTTAGGTACCCTTTTATAGGGAAAGGCCGATATTGCTAGATGGGAACTGTGTTACCTGCGCTGCAGGTCACAGAGTACTCTGTGTTTGCCGCTAATTAAATTCACTGTTGGAAGCCCCTTAGATCTCCACATGATACATAACTGCAGAGCTGGATGTTGCCCCTAATTGCTTTTTGTAACAAGGTTATAAAAGTCACGCTGTTATGTCCAGATATGGCTGGGCCCTGAAAGCAGCACATGATCACAGATGACATTAGTGCCACACTGTACTGTACCAAAATTGGATATTAATGAGGAAGTTTCTGTCCTCTTTCAGTATGTCCTTATTTTGGTCATTTAAGAGCTGTATTTTCACAGGAAGGGTAAGAAGCATTAAATTAAAACTCAAAGTAAAGTTTGGTGCTATCCATGTGATGTGATAAGTTTGAGACAGAAGATAGTCTGAATGAACAATATTACTAATTGCCAGCTTACAAGATTTCTCTAATAGCATATTACCCTTTGTTTTCTTTGATCTAACACTGAAGTAAACTGAATGAACGAGTACACACCAATGCAGCTTTTCTTGCGGTGACTGACTATGTTACTTGGCGAGGAGCTACGTGTCAAACAATCACTATATACAACAAGACCGGTTGCCTTTTCTCTGCTAAGAGAGAAACGCCGTTCTGTTTGACATTTGAGCAAAATGGGTAAGAGGGACAGAGCTGAAACTACACAAAACCATCCCAGAGATGATTGGTTTTAATCTCAACTATGAATGAATTAGGGAAAAAAGCAAGTTAACCTAGTCTGAAACAAGCCTCTTGGCACCAGCAGTGTTGCTATTTCCACCTAATAAAACACATTCCTTGGGAACTTGACTCCTATGGAAGCCTTCCCTGGGCACAATCTCCCACGCTACTGGGTAAAAGATTAAAATTAAGTCTCAGAAGATGACTCACCCAGGCAAAGCAGGAGAAAAGCTTTCCTAATGTTTGTATCACCCATGGGGACTTTCTGCCACTGCTTGTACCTGTGCAGTCTCACCAGAGGTCAGAGGCAGAATTCATCCACGCAGGTTTTGATATGTGAACTAGAAGTCTGGCTGTGCTTTATGTAGGGATAGGTGCTAATAGATCATTAAGTATTTTTCTATAGTAATTGCCTAAAATTGTTCAGGGAAATTGCTCCTTAGAAGTGCTTATTGCCCAATTCTGAAAACAGAGCACCAGCTACCAGTGCAGAGGATAGAAATGCCACACTAAATGATCCCTGCAAACCAAACCCACCTGGCACAGGCTTGCCTAGGACCAATAGCAATTGATTATTAGCTAATTAATCACATTCTGATATGCAGTTGGCCTAGAAAGTGCTCACTAGTCCTACATATTTAACATGTTTATACTAACACTTTGGAAAGCTTAGCAACTTCCAAGTTCTTTCATGTTTGCACACAGCAGAAGAGATCTCTGGGCAAATCTGACCAGGAAGCATAGCATAACTAAACTATTATAGCAGACACCTGGATGAAAACAGCCTTAAAAGATAGGAAACTACAATCACTTTACACACAACTTGCTTGCTGCTATCTAATTACATTCTTTATCTACTGCTGAGTCAAGGATAAAGTCCAATTTTGCCAAACATTTTAAGCAAAAAATAAAGGACATGGAACAGTTCTGTCCCAAATGGCTTTCTATTTAGACCCAAGACCAGGGTAATAAAACATTTTAACCCTTTCCAACAGCCAGGTCTCAACAGAATCTAAACTGTCAGCAGCACATCTCTAACTAAAAAGTGCCACTGAACAAAGCCTGCCTTGCTGAAGAGCAGTAGCTCACACAACATTACATCAAGTTTTTCAGCTTACAGATAGAAGAAAAGATTAGGTTATCCTGTCTGTCTTTACAGCTCTCCCAGTTCTTTACAGTTCCACCTGGAATCCAGGTAGGACTTCAATGGCTTTGGTTTGTTTGAAGCATGTTTCCAAAGAAGGCATTCAGTCTGAATCTGATCATGAGAGCGAAAGAAAGGGGGAACATTCGCACAAGTCCCAGAATGCTTCTGTTTCAACCGCATGGCAGACACTTGTTAAATGATTTCTCAGATGGCAAAAAGTAAACCCTGGGGAGATCAAGACATTATTTGTCGTTCTGTGCCTGGAACATCTGAGGCAAGAGGAGACCATGGGGAGCTGCAGATGTTCCCAGCAGCATCTCTCTGCAGCAGCAAAGGCAGTCCCTTCTGGCAGCTCCCGAGATGACAGCTGTGTCACAGAGGCCTCAATGATGCTCAAGCGTTAAGATCCCAGTTGAGCTGCACTGGTGTTCACTAGTCGCAAATTAGGGGAGAAAATACCCAGCTGCATATTCACATTCTTACAAGATAGCTGTAAAAACACCAGGCACTTGGCTACACCAGCAGCTTAGCACCATCGCTTAGGCCACTAGTTTCTTATCATAATATAAAAGATAATAACTTCTTGTAACTCAGATGCAACAAAGATTTTATGTGAGGGCTCCTGTCAGTGTTGTGTCATACTGGCTCTGACATGATGGGCATTACACACATAAGAAGGTAGAGCATCTCTCTTTCAAGAACCTCTTCAAATCAAAAAGCACTGTTTTGCTGGGGACAAATTCTATTCAGTTTCACACATTCTTACATTTGCTTACTGGCAGCATAAAAAGAAAACCAAAAAAACCCAAACAAAAACAGTGAGAAAGATTTCAGCTTGTACATTACGTAAAGAGTCATATGAGAATGACATTAGAGAGCTGCAGAAAGCTCAGGACCAGCATTACAGAGGCCGGTGGGAACATGTTGACTGAGCTGGTTGCTGGTTCTTATTTGCAATTCAAGAAGTCTGTGATTGATCAGACCATTGTTTCTTCTCCACTGACTAAAGTCTATTCCACCCTCAGGGAAATACCAAAGAACAATTAGTGAAAAATGCACTTACGGTATAAACCTGTGGCTCTTGGTGGATATTTTAACTAATGCTGGCATTTCATTTAATGATATAAAATAAATAATTACACAGCCTAATTTCCCTCAAACTATTCCAATCAGCAGCGGTTGCAGCCTGAGTCTCAGGTTGAAGATTATATTTGCAAATCAGATTTTAGGGGGTGGGGGAAATAAATCTGTTAGTCCATTGGTTTGATCAAAAGTTTGAAAGCTAGTCTTATAATGAAAGGGCGAAATCTTGGCTGCAAAGTCAACACGAGCCTCATCCAAAATTTCTCACAGCTCTTTTAATAGCATAAATGTTTCAAGCTAGTACATCTGGGTTTCTGAAACAGTGGCAGCAGTATTTCAAATATTCTCAAAGCCAGCTACTTGGATGGGCTTGAATTGGTGACAATAATTGTGAAGATCAGCTTCTCAGGCCAAATAGAAACAAGCCAGGGCCGTGCAGGCAGGCTTAGTTCTCTTGCAGGAAACACGTGGGCAAAGCAGGATGCCAGGGCTCCAAGAGGAAAAGCTGGAGGGCATATCAGCACACGTGCTGAGTGGCAGAAAATTAACAATTTTGTTACTGCAGCTACTCTAAAACACATATCACTGAATATATAAATAGAATAGTAGAAGTCAGTGCAAAACTAGAAAGTATCTGGCATGTTTTGGGCACCAAATAATCAACATTCGTTCCCCAATTTGTAACTTCTGAACTAAAACTTCATTTAGGCCACAGGAAGCACCTCAAGGGATGCATCAAGCAGCATTCAGCAAAGCAGCACATGCCAGACTTTTCCCATCGACAGGATTCTCCAAACAGGCCTTTTAAGGCAGGTCAGGAAACAGCAAGATACCAGCTGTTCGCATCTACTTTTTTCTTGTTACGTTTCTAAACCAAACTTTTTCTTAAGTCAAATCTGACCGAATTTAGATACAATGCTGCCTCTTGTTCCAACCATTTTAATCAATTTGATAAGCAAGCCAGATTGTACGCCAATGCTTCCAACAATTAACTTGCACGAAATCCTGTGATGAACCTTAGTCTCTTTTCACACTGATTTTATTATACTCACAGATCTTTACACTTGCTCATACACAATTTGAAAATAAAACACTGCCAGGCTAGCAGACAAATCAGTGACCTAAATGTTTCAGAAAATGAAATGATATATGCCTTAGCTGTACTGCAAGGCTTGCAGAAGCAGGAAGAAGCATCACCAAATTGCTTGAATTCAGTAATTCCCCAGAAGCACCAGTTCCCCTAACATTAGGAAGTTCTTACGCAGCTGGTAAGGGAAAATACATCTCGATGCTCAGGAAAAAGAAAAAAAAAAAAGATTAATATGTTGGAAGATAGATATGAATAGAAGGGGCAGAAGAATTCTCCTCTGCCAAGCAGTACCTCGGGCAAGAGGGTTACAGATTCATCCTGTGCTAACGCTTCCTTTCCGCTTTGATCACAACCGCCTTCATTTTATTTATTTATTTTAAATACTGGCTTTGAAGTTGTCCGTTATGGGAATGAAATAAAAGGATGTGTTACAAAATATCTTTTGATTAGCCATTTGGTCTGATCAGCTGAGCTTCTCAAAGTTATGCAAGAGCAGCTGAGCAGCCCTCAAGCACAGGATACTCACAGCCTTAACTGGAGCCTGATCAAATCATTGTCTTCCTATTGGAGGATGTGGTCTTGCAACCCTGCTGGTGAAATGGTGCTTTGATAATACCTTGTGGAAAATTGGCAAGAGCAAGCATTTAATGTCACATTTCTGCTTTTACTGTACAGCTCCTATTACTTTATATGCATTAAAAATGCATGGCTACTTATAAATCTTTGATTACACTATGCACTAGACCTGTTACATTTTTCACCTCCTTTCCAAGATAAAATCTACAGAATGCATCTATGCCATACAGGACACCGGATACTTTGCAAATATGAACACAGGCATTCATTCAAAGGAGAGCAGCAGCTGTTTCCAGGAATGGTACCAAAACCAGGAAGGCAGAATTTGTCCTTTTAAGCACATAATTATGTTGGAATTGTGAGAGGCAGCCTCAGTGGTATGTTTGGAGGCTGAGGTGCCCTCTTTCTCTTTTCATTGTCCCTCCTCTCATTTTCCCTCTATAAGACGGAGCGTGACCGGACACTCTTAGAAGGTTATTTTTTTTATAGCTTCAAGTAAGAAAAAATACACCACGAAAAGGACATACCTGACAGGATAGCCAAGTTTCCTAAAAAAGTGAAACAGTAGCCTACAGACCTATCTAGTAGTTGGAAGGAATCGCTCATAAATGATGTATAGCAGCTATTGAATACATTCATTGATCCAGCCTCCTACCAACAACTACTCTTGACAAAGCCACCAACGTATTGCCCTGTTTGCAAGTGTTTTCCACCTTTCTTACCCTTCAGCCCTACTCCATGTATCTTCTGCTGCTGCAGCCCCATTTCCATGTAGCCATCACAGTCTTGTGCTGTTTCTCTTGCCACTCAGTCCTCAGCAATCAAGCACAACCATCACAACACTTTCTAGCAAGGCCAGTCAGCCTTTATTAAACTTGCTGCAGAGACAAGAGCACCCCTGGGGAACCTCCTTACTCCCTGGGAAAGGAGAGGTGCAAATCATTCCAAGGCCCATGAAGGTGCAGAGGCATCCTAAAGAAACACAGTCTGATAAGCCAAGAGGCACTTAACAAGGGGAACACCAGGAAGAGGAAAAAGCAAAAGTAAACATCAACATTGAAAGCAAGGATGTTGGAGATGTACGAAATAATAATTCTTTCCACACTACCCATTGCCTTGAGACTTACCACAATAAAGCAGTTGTGCTGTCTTCCAGTTTAAAGCTGCTTTTGGCAGACAGAAATATTTCTCTGTCCGTACGTATTATTTTCCCATGAAGGTACTTTTGACTGAATTTAGGAATCTGAAATCACAAGATAAAAAACCACCATGACTTAAAGGAAGGGGTAGGGAAGACTTCTTCACTCAGGTGGTGATGAAGTGAGATTTGCATCTAGGTCAATTACCCATTAGTCTGCAGCAGGTCCTGGTAGAAATGCCTCACTCTGCTCTTAACCCTTGCAGTACCAGCACTCTCCCAGGCCCGCCCAGTGTCCTGGGGTGAGTATCACCACCTATAGTCTCCTTGCTGACTGCTTCACCGCCCTAATAAGCACACACTGCTGCGTCTTATGCTTTGAAATAATCTGCTACTGCTGAGCTATTGTGCAGATTACAGCTAGCAGGCTCTACTGTTTTTCAGGCTGCTTTTGTTTTTGAGCCAGTATCAGGACAGCTGCTCTTTGGAACTGCCTGTTCTATGCATCAGGAGATTATAATGAAAACATGTTATTTCTATGAGAGCTGACACAGCCATTTTCTCCATTTATCCTTACTAATTTTTTTTTTCCCTGATGTAGTGCATTATATGAGCTCCTCTCTCAGTTTCATTTTTTTACAGGCATGTTTTAATATCCTTCAGAAAATGCATGCATTATTTAGCATACTGCGGAGGAAGGATAGGCCAGGTGTGAATCATTTTACATTGCAGGAAAACAAGTTCTCTTTTCTGTATAATTACCAAATCTGCTTCTACACAGAGCATTTCTCTACAGGTGGGCTACAACACTCAGTTACTTTATGCCACTTGATAAATATTCAAGGGTCACTACACCAGGATTTCCTCTGAAAGGCAGAATATTTATAAATAGAGAACTAGGCAAGGTTAGGGGAAACAGCCCTATGTGAAGCTTGGCTTCTTCAACAGAAGATCAGAATTTCTCAATAGATAGAGCTGAATATTGAGAAAAGGAAAAACTTTTCTTCCAGTTCCAACATTATCTGAGGAATATAATTTTTCAAAGAGGGAGAGGTACTCGACTTTACCAGAGTGATAATGTGTTTTAAAGTGACAAATACTTTTTTGCGACTTGGTGAAACATAGCAGAAACCATTTGAAAGATAGGTGACATTATGCAACATTACCATGCAGGTGGAGTATCACCCCACCTGTGTCAAATTCACCTTAAATGACACTTCTTTTTCACCAGGGCATTGAAGCTTTCCCCTTAAAAATCCACTTTTTCACGTTTTCCTTTCCTTTTCTCCCCAATTAGCCTTTTCAATAGAGTTAAATTGGAGGCTAATCCCTTTGATTAGAGGGTTGTCTACAAGGGTACTTGAGAGAAATAAATTCAAACTAATTAAGGGTTTAAATTCAAGGTGGAGGAGTCAACCTGCATGAGTCCACCTTATGGATAGCTGTTCACAGCCGCCTGATCACAATTAAGCAGAGTTTGTTTCCATGGTGGAGAACATCAGTGATGTGTGTAGGACACATCCAATTTCTCTGGGTGCATTAGCTGTCAAGCTTTCACAAAATCTGCAGTAGCTCATTTGCGCAGGAAAACCTCCATGATAGCACGAAAAAAAACCTCCCCAAGCGCTGGTTTGTGCACTCGATGCAGGTACACACTTCAAATACTTCTATACCTAAACCAAACTGCAATGCTTTTAGTTCCCAATGAACATGGAGCATTAACATGGCTTATCGCAGTATAAGATATAGTTCAGACAAAGCATTCCCAAGCAGCCAGGCTATGCTTTCAGGTGCCACTGCTTAATGTGATCAGGAATAGTTGGATTGCAAACTGCTGCTTTTCATGCTGCTGAGCTGGGACTCAGGCTGTGAGTGCAAAATGATCTGAAAGTCCACTTTCCTCTCTCAGATTGATAGGGCCAACAAGGGAAATGTGTGTGTGTGTTTTAAAGGACAGATTTAAGCCGATGATCTGTTTTCCTTGCCCACAAAAAAAACCCCTCACTTTCAAAATGCCACTCCATTATTTGCACACAGGAACCCGTCTAAATAACATGGACTATCTAAAGCTCTTCTGCACACTTCCAGTTCTGAGACATTCCAGAGCCAGAGATGGTCGTATAGAGCTTCTTCCAACCATCTCCCTTTTTTCCCTTTACTGAGGAGCTGTGTTGTGCAGACCCCCCCTATTACAAACACCCCAACAACCTGAGGAACTTGGCTTTCAACCTTCGCTTACAGCTCTTCTTCCCTGCTAGTACTGAGCAACGTAGACAAAATGAGCAGACTGCTTATGGATCCTGTCCTTCCCAAGTGAGTATCTTCACTGCCAGGTTGCAAAATCACACACCAGCTTGTGCCCTATTTTTGGCCCAGTGTATCTGGCTTTTCTGTACAGTAGTTGGGCTTGCACAAGAGGAGGACAGAGCCAGAGCTTGCACATAGCCCGGGCACCTAACTCACAGATGTCAGGCAAGGGACTGAATTTCCTCTAGACAGGAAGAGAGGTGAACCCAAGTCCTCTACCTCCTTGGAAAGAACACTGACCACTAGGACATCTATAATTGGAAAGTACTATCTATCTCCTCCGTCTCCTTCAGCAAATAATGTAATAATTCAGTGTTGTAACAGGAAATTAAAAAAAAAATGGCAACAACTGTTCAGGCAAGACCTCCTAAGAAGAGCCTTTGTGCTTTTAAAAATCAACAGTCCAAAAATTAAATGGGCAGTTAATATAATTCCCTTTGTGCAGTTGAGTCTTAGATATGCAAGAGCTTTTTGTCATTTTTTTTTTGTATCAGCATAAGCATATGGGATCAGACACAGATGAGGAGTTCCAAACTTTTCTGCAGACAGAGGAATGAATTCAAGCTGAAGCACCAGCACAGATCTCCCACTAGCCAGTCCAAAAATAGTAAAGAAATCCCTTTTCTACATTTCGCAGTGTGGAAGGGTTTATGTGTTCATTGAGGAGCTCCCAGGCTAGCTAAAATTTTACAAGAGCTATATCGCTTTATTTCTACAGTCAAAAGGGTGTTGAAGTTTTGAATATTAGCAAGATATTATCTCCCTTTTTGCTTGCGTTGCATTCAGCAAGGTTGGCTCCACTAAATAGCACATAAATCTTAACTGTCTGTAATCCGTAACAGAAAGATGTTTTTGAAAAGGGGTTTCTTGGCAGACTGTTATCCATTTTGTACCATCTTCTCTTGCCTTGTTCTGTGTCTTTTTTTCTTCTATGAGAAGAAAACAGAGACTTTACCCTTCTTTTTTCTTTTTGGCCTGCTCTTATTCTTGTGGCTGATCTACAGGACCACTGATACAATGTAGTTTTTCATTTTGGCAGCTTTTTTAAAATTGATTCCGTAGCATGATCTGACCAGTAACAAATGACCCAACACTTCCACTTGGAATACTAATGCTGAATTATCTGGCTTCCTGGGGTCTGATGGAGATGCAGTGAGAATTAAAAAAAAAAATATTGTACAAGAATGCAGTGACTGATGTAGGGTCTGCATGCTGAGCTTTTGACCTCAACCGTTTCTACAGTAACTGTGCGATGTATTGTGCTTTCTATTCTCAGACTCACATTGGAAGCCAATTAAATTAAAAAGCTATTCATTTCATTATATTTGTCTCCAGGACGCTCAAATAGAAATGCAAAAGATTCCTGTTCAGAGTTCCCTGCATCAGAGAAACCGATATTGTACTGCTAATTTGTGATAACAATATAAACCAATATGCAATCTGCACGGATTTAAAAGATGTGCATAAGATGTACACTGAACTTACAAAACACTGATTAGGGAGATCATGAAATTAAATATTCCAAGGGGCACTTGTTTCAAATCCTCAAGGCAGCTCTTTTTCTTAGCTTAATCAGATAGCTAATCATTGTAACTCACACTTTCCAAGAGTCAGATTCATCAATACTAGGCAGCATGGATTTGTAACATTGAACAGTTACAATCTCAAGAAAGCTTGGTGAAAATAAAAGCTGTAAAAAGGTGGTGGGAAAGCACTTTGCTGCTTTAAAAAAGGCAATGGAGGAAATGAGATAATATTTCCTACTAAAAATAAAACAAGAATCATTTGAGGACTGATCCACCAATTTGAACAATAAAGAAACATATTCCTAAATACCCTGCTCTCTTAAGAACTGGTCTTCTCCCCAGCTTAGTGAGAAATTAACATTTTTGCCAAATCACAGAAAAGAAACGGACATGAAATATTATTCTGCTGCCTGTATTTTTATTCTAAATTAAGCTTCTGGTGCAGTTCCCCATGTCACTTAGTGCGATTGTAATTTCTGATCTGGAGGAATGACTTTCATGCTGAAGGGAAGAGAGAAAACTTGAGCACCATCCAGACACAAAATAACAGCCTGCAACATGCCATTTGTAGATCATTTTTGCAGGCTAGCAACCACAAATTGAAACTTGCCTATCACCAATGGCAGATCAAATTTTAGGGCTTTTATAATGGTCATGGTACTGAAGGCTTGTTGATAGAGTAGATGTGGGCTTGTAACGGAGGCAGCAGCCTTTATTGTGGTTTTTTCTAGATGCGGCTGGCAGGATATACTAAGCTAAACGAGGTTGAAATGACAAAAATGTCTCCAGGCTTATGAAAACCCAGGACACTATTTCTAGGGAAACCTATCAGTTTAGGCAAAATTGACAAACACTTAACTCCCTTTTCAGATAGATGAAACCATTCTAGGCCATTCACCTGCAGTGTTGAAACTCATGGATATTACACCAGAGGTGCACTTGAAGACAGCTCTCCAGGTTGAGAAAATGAACTTTCTTCCCCCAATATGATTAAATTAGTTTTGTTTTCTTCCCTCCTTGCCTCTCAATAAAATTTAAATCAGTTGTTGAAGTACTCAAGACAGAAAAATTTAAAGTGAAAAGTTTAAAGTAAAAAGAGTTTCTTAAAATGGCTTGGAGATAGAAGCATATATGAAAATTTCATGAAGGTCATATAAGCACGTCTAGTCATCCTCTGCTACCAGAAGGCACTCAATAAAATGAAAGGCAGCTGATTTAGAGATGACTGAAGGAGAGGCTCTTTTCAACAGTGCATTATTAGCCTGAGGATTTTATGCCACAAAGTAGCAAACAGGTCAGCAGTTCAGCTGGCTTCCAAAAAGAATGGAAAAAACCCACGGTGTATTGCAAACCAAAACACCTAGAGGGGTTTTATGTGTGTGCACACATGCATATGTATTTAATATAACAGGTGGAATAGCAGAAAACAAGTCTACAGTAAGGGCCATTTTTCTATAAATTGCCCTGCTGTAACGTTCCTTGAATAATTTTCTCACTGGAATGGGTCCTGCTAAAAGACAAGATACTGAATTAGGAAATCCATAGATCTATCTGATATGGAGCTTCCAGTCTTTCCTTATCCTTTGTTACCTAATTTCCTTGCTTTGAGATAGTTTCACTTATTATTGTAATTCCTTCGCAGAATATAAACCTTGAATTTGATGCAACAGTGATGGGGTAAAACTTTTTATTCCTACCCCAGTTTGGTAACTTAGATGATGAGGTCTCCAAGACCGCAAGCTCTTTGAGTATTTAATTTTGTTTGGTTCTCTAAGCATAACAACCAGTTTCTAATAAATACTCCAATAGCTTTTCAAAGCTTTTAACTTTCTGTATGATATCTTCCAAACTAAGCCTTTTCCTCAATGTGAGCTTATTTGAAAAGACAGGACAGGAAGAATCCATGTTTTAAAAGACTAATTTTTTTTTTTTTTTTTTTTAAAGAAGGTATTTTTGGTGATTAGGAAAACCTGGAGGGAGAAACTCCAAGAGGAACTCATTGCAATTGTAATTGTAATTGTAAACTCATTGTAATTGTGGCCAAAGACTCAGGCAGATTTGGAGGAGGACTTGATTTTACAGAAGCAACAACATTCAGTTACAATAATTAATGATAAAAGGAAGAGTAATGGAAAGGAAAGAAAACTTGTTTCATTTTAAGGACTTAATTTAATGATGCTCTCAGGACAAGACCTGACTAGGGCAGATTACCTCATTTTTTTTCCTTTTCATGAAGTGTTCTACACTATCACTTCAGGCATGTTGTCCTGTCCAGTGGTATGAGAAGACCTAAGATCTGGAAGATTATTCCTGTGAAAGTAAGAGAGAAAATACATTTGTAAGTGTGCAAATGTATCTGGCCATCCTGATGACTGTGGATATTGACAGTGTTAGTGGATACTGTACCGTGTACATATTCTATTATGTTATTCTGCTTTTACATTTTTGTTAGGAGAGAAAATGAAGTACTTTTTTTTTTTTACATGTGAATGCTGAAAAAAAAGGAGAAAACAAAAAAATAGATTTCATTTTATTTGCAAACTTGAACATTTTTAAAATGTAGCACTTTCCAAAAATAAAGAGCATTATAAAGAAAATAATTTTTAGTGAAGAATAAATCAACTGGAGCTTTTCCTGACATACTTCTGTAGAGTAGCTAACGTGCCCAACTGTGAACACACATTCAATACAAGACACCAGCCAGTCTACAGAAACCCACTCAAAATCCCAACACTACAAACATGGGGTTCCCAGCACTGGCAGTCTCACTCCACCCAACTACTCCTGCTGTTTCTCAAGACTTGCAAACTTGGGCATGGTCAAAGACGAGTAAGGAGTTTCCGTGACAGCAGCAGACAGGAGAGAAAGCTGAAGACAGGACATCCCAGCCCCACAGAATTCAATACAGTCCGAAAATCTACAAGGCAAGCCTGTGCTTATTCTTTAGGTGTGGGCTTGTTGGGTTTTCCCCCTCTCACCTCTCCTTTCTTTCATCACTGTTTAATGGCTTGAAACTCACAGTATTATAGGGCTTGTACCATTGTTATCCAGGTAATATTAGGATATTTAGAGCAACATCTTCACTCAGAATTAAGTTGGAGCAAATGTCTGGGCATGCTTTTCTGTCCTCACCCTTATTTCCACTGCAGCAAAACCAAACTCAGATGAAGAGGAGACCAATAGTGAGAAGCATATCTTCTCCATGGTTTATTATTTCCACCAAGAATGAGGTGGAGACTGGTTCTTCCTTTCATGCCCAAAAGATGTTCCACTACCTTTGTATATCTGGTATAAAGGCAACTCTGAAGACCAGGAACTGAACTGTGGGATGAGGGGTAGCAATCAGGGCAATGCAATGTACTCTGGGAAGGGAGGATGCAAGATCCTTAAAAACCACCAGGAGAGAAGCACGAACAAATTATAACACAGCAAACATATTCTGAAGGGCAACTATTCCTATGGATGCTTCCCCCTACCACAAAAGCCTCCATCTTTCATTAATTGAAACCTGATACCTCCTTTTAGGCACTGTTGATTCACATACAACGTACACAAGATGATGCTGATTGATAGAGAAAATCTGTTTCTCATTAAGTGTAAATTCAGCAGGCTATGCCATCCAAAGCACGAATCTTTGGTGATACAGAAGTAGGACATCTCTAAAAATAAGCCTTCTTGTAAGGAAGATTAAAAAAAAAGAAGTCAGAGTCGAATCTTCAATAAAAGCTTACTAAAGAAAAAAAAAAATCCCCTGAGACTTAAAACACAAGCTTATAACATGGCTCTTCTTAGTTAATGTTATGGTGCTTTCCAAGGAAAGCTATGGAGATAAAGGAAGTATCACTGTAGATAAGATAATTTTGTTAGTTCATTTGTGTAATTAGAAGTTTAAGCCATGAGGATCAGACGATTTCTGGCTTGAAATGTCAAATGTGAAGCTCTTGAATATTCAGATTTTAGGAATTAGGCTAAGTTTCAAAATTGGAGGGTGTTTTGACTGAACCTTTAGTTTAAAATCTCTCTCAAGTAGACTTAAGTGAATTAAATATAATTTTTCATGACTGACTAGAGGGTACATTTGACCATCAGTTGCAGCTGACATTCTGCTATCTACCAGCTGCAACATTGATGAGACTTTTAATAACTTCGTTACAGCTACCTCATGGAGCCATTTAATCATATAAAATCTTAGCGTACAGATGCACAAGTAAAACAATACCAGCTGCTAGCTTCTGGCCTTGTCATGCTGGTTTACGCTTTTACTTCTCCCTGTGTTATACAGCCCACCCATACTGCACAGGGATCACCTTTGAAGGATGCTATCTGCAGGGACAAGCTGATTTATTTTTTTATTTTTTTTTTTCTGCCTAACAGCCAAGATGCACAGTCCCTGAAGGAGCAGCAAAGGCACAGAGCTTCATAGGCCTAGATTTTACCAAGGGAGCATCCTAAGCAGAGAGATTATCTGATAAAGTAGAGATTTTTTTTTTTTTCTTCTTTTTTTTTTTTTTTTGTGAACAGATAAGTTAATACTGAGAGGACAATACCCACGTAGCTAACTGCTTGAAGTTTTTATCTTCCTCAAAGAAAAACTCTGCAAGGCTCTGGCACAGGGCTGCCCTCTCCAGCCAAAGAGCAGAAGAAGCCTTGTCTAAATAAAGCATTTGGATTTTCAGGATAAAATGGCTTAATGTCATCTTTGTCGATGGCTCTACAGCGAAACAATGGAAGATGAAGCAGCATTGCAAACAGGTAAGGTGACACAGCTCATTGACATGCTGCAGTTCTTACTATGCAGCATGCTTGCAAGTGCATCACATTTGAATGGTACCATTTATCTTTATAACCATTTCTCGCTAGACTGTATTTCATTTCTTTCTTTGTCTGACCTCCAACTCCTCTGCCAGAGGTGGTACAGAAAATATACAGCAGCAACAGGAAGGAGAGCTGAGGCAGAGAGAAGTATCAATTTATACTGCAGAGTTTGTCACTAATTGCCAAGTAGTACCTCCTCAGAATTAACATAATCTCTGAAATGCTCCCATATGTTTGAGGCTGACTGTGTGCATGTATGCTAATCAGCTTCAAATTATAATCAGGATATTAGAACACAACTTTGCTAAACAAATGGCTGAGCAGATCAGCAAATATTCGTCAATGAGAAGAAAACAGAGCTTTGGAGAGGAGAATCTGGTTCCCATCATCTTCTGGCTGCGGAGGGAAAGAGCCCTTGCAGTGGGACCGCTGAGGACACCAGGCCAATGGGACCTGTCCCTCATGTTCCAGGAGTGTAGTAGCCAGGCTGTCTCTCTCCTGTTCCCTCCAACAGCAGTAACCGGAAAAAAATTTCCTGCAACGCAGAATGGATGTTGTCTAGATAAAGTCTCCTTGCCACAATTGGGGAAATGATTTTTTTTTTCCCTTGTGAGCCCCCAAAATGTACCATACAAGTAGCCTCACAGAGCAACGAGGTGCTCTGTGTGATTCAGCTTGTCTGCAGAGTAACAGCAGGTCAATGTGCTTCAGTCCTAACAGGCTGGCATCAATCTGTCTTCTCCCATTCTAGGCCTGAGGGCTTGTATTTCACAGGACTCCTCCAGCAACCCCAGTAGCGTAGCTCATCGTGCCATGGGCATGCAACCACATAGATCGAGCGCACAGACTCTGCACGCTGTCTGGGCTCTGCTGCAGCAGCTACATGCAGCCTCTCTCATCTGTGCATACCTTACACGAGACAGTCGATGACAATAATGTAAGCCTCACATTTCTTTTTGCTCTCCACTTGGTCACTTTCTTCAGTACATCCTGGAGGTCTCTGTACAGCAAAAAGCAAGTGTGGAAGTAGCTAACAAGATAGTCATTTAAGACCAGATTTTGATAGAGATGACAAGCCAAATCACCCTCACCCCCAAACTTCTGTTTCTCAGCATCCAGCTTTAAGGATTGCTTTATTTACAGCTAGAAAAACTACCTGCAGCGATATTGCTGGGGAGCTAAAGCCTACAGTAACATTTCAGCTACTCTACATGGAATATACCCCTTGGAAATTCAGAGAGCAGGCACATTATCTGTTATATATGTTACATAAAGACAATCAGAATGAGGTATTTGGGCACTGACCTGCTTGATTTTATTTTTCAGCGTTCTCTCGTGTCCACTCCCAACATACATTGGTGCAGCATGAAATACATTCACCCTTCCTGACTCAGTTCTGTTCTTTTTCAATACTGACAGAACACTTGAGGTCGGTAAGTGAACTGTGCTAGGCTGGGTCATGTTTTCAAATGAAGAAAAAACCCACAACCCTTCAGCAGATTGATACTATTTTGGTTTCATAGCTGACAATCATTTTTCATCATTGTTTCAAGCATGAAAGATTTAGCAATGGCTGCATAAAACTTCAGTGGCACAAACCTTTGGTGTTCTGTCAAGCAGCTTTGCTTTTCTCCCTGTCACACACAGCAGCCACAAATTACTCCCTGGCAATCCTAGGTGAGGATTATGAAGATTATTAGAAAAAGATGAGGTTTAAAGAGTTATTAAAAGTACCTTGCATTTCAGCACCATGCAAACAAACAATTGCGTTCTTCACAAAAAGCCTGACTTTCTTATTTTAATATGCTGTGATTTTTCTCTCTCTCCACTTGATCTCTTTGGCTGGGCATTTTCACCACAAATTCCAAGCAATCACATCTATTTCACTATTAATAAAACAAAGCAAAGCTGAGTACTCTGAATTCAGGACAATTTTTTTTTGTCCTGGCTTGAGCTGTCCAGAGTTTCTTGTGGATGCCAAATTAAACAGGTAAAATGCAACTGACCTGTCACCACAAAAGTTGCTGCTTAAAAATCCACATCTTGTCCAGTAAAGTCTTCCACCTAGACAATGTGTACTCTTACTTTTTTTTATTCAGAGTTCAGAGTTTATAGAGCCAGGATGCTCTTCTATACCAACCGCTTACATAAGCTTACACAACAAGGCAGGCTTTAAGAAAAAATTAAAAAAAAAAAGACAAGAAAAAAAAAGAAAAAAACTCCATATCAGTAAAACATCATTTTACCTCATTTCCTTCTAACTTGTTTTAGAGATTTCTGCAACAAACATTATGAACTATTTAATTCTGGTTCTTTTCAGCTACAGAATATTCTTACAGCATTTTTTTTCTTATTATAATTTTTTACACAAGTATCATCATTCATACCTTCAGCTCCTCACACAAAAGAGACCTTTTCAACAGAGTACATTTGACCGGACCTCCTTACTGCAGAGTTGTCCTTTTAAGGTATTTCCTAAGGCTTACTCCTGAGTTGATAAGGGAAGAGAAAGCAGGTGAGCCTAAAATTTTGGGAGAAGCAATTGACTGCAGCTCTTAACTAGCCATTTTGCAGCTAACTCTCTGCAAGGTGCTCTCTTCCACGTGATAAATAGGCTTATTTATTCTTCTCCCATCTTATTCCTAACGTTTTCAATGTATCCTAAGTAGACAAGCAACCAGCTTCTGTCCTTGGATACCAGCCCAGTTCTCCTTGACTTCAACAGCATGCACGGACTATCTGAGGAAAGAATTCAGCTCAGTACAGTATTTACACTACGTTTCAGTCATTAAAACAGCCACCAGCTCCCGTTTCATGAGCAAAGATATAAATTCCAGGTCATTACATAAACTGACTTTATAGTGCATTTGCAGAGACCATTAACTCTGCTACAATCCTCTGCTCACCCTTCAGAGGAGGAGCAGGGATGACATCTTCTAAAACAGCAACACCTGTCTCTTCTTTCCTGCAGAGGTGCTGGTACAAACCAGCAGAAACATTGTGCATCTCAGTCACTGCCTGGTCCCCAAGAAGAGCTTGACCTGAATTCTGTGGCACACCAGGAAAACCAATTTGAGATCTTGCAGCTTGATCCAACTGACATGAAAAAGGTGAGAGAGTGCCTTCTTGCGAGTAAGCCTGTGCTACATAGCAGAGTCTTTTCCAGGACTGTCTCAGATGTCCTGTGCCTCTTTTCTCCATCTGTAAAACAGGGCTAATACTTCTCCCTCATACACAGGTGAAAATGAGATGAAAGACACTCAAAGATTAAGTATAGTCCATAAAAACACAACAAGTTTAATGTGGTATAAACTGGCAGCAACCTTTAAGTTTCAAAGGCAATTCAATTCACCTTTTTTTAGCACTGTTTCAAAACTACTACTGCAGTTTTCTTTGCAAATCCACAGCTGTTGAATAGAAGTCATTAAGGGAAGGAGGGAGAAGCCAGAGTTTTTGTAAGAAATGATCAGGAGCAAATTAATTCATGTTGGCTATGAATTTTGCATCGGTAGATTTCAGTGCAAATCCAATTGTGGTAAACAGTTTATATTCCCCCTCTAGCTATTGTTCTGAGCTATCTTCAGATGCATACTGACCTCCCTGAATTGCTTTATAGGCTGTTCACATTGCAGAGATTTTCTTTGCAGCTGATACCCCAAGGCTGGTATCTTCAGGCTAAAAGCTGACACTCTGTAGAGCTCGTGTATATCAGCTCAGTGGAGCTGTGCTGATTGACAGCTGAGGGTCTGGTTTGTAATTAAAGAGCAGAAAAAATGGCTTCTGAAAAACAGTTCTGGGATGAAGGTGGAGTCTGCTACACAGTTGATGCTCTAGAGTTTCAGACAACAGCTTTTAGAGTTTTCTGTGCAGGGAAAGCCTGTAAGAGGTACCTGCTTCCATCACCTAACCAGTCACAACTCATTACAGTTGTGCCAACAAACTGCTCATGGGATGATCCTATACATGAAATCAGCAAGATCCTACACATGAAATCAGCAAATTATTTCAAGCTGAAATTAAAATAAATTAAGTTTAGGTCATTTACCTAATCCAGTTACAGCGCAGCTCTGGAAATAATTTCATGTGCACAGCCAAGGGAGCAGGAGTGTGTGAATATCCCTAAAACTATGGAGATTGTCTTGCGGGGGAAAAAAAAAAAAAAGGCACTTCTGGTGGCTTTCCCAGGAACCAGTCCTCACCTGCTACTACCAAAAAGCAATTGATGTGAGGCCTTAGCCTAGTAGTACTCAATTAAAAAAAAAGAAAAAAAGAAAAAGAAAGAAGGCATAATAGAGGCCCTCCTCATGACACTCACTCTTCAGGGCTGCTTGTCTACTGTTAATAGTCAATATTAAATTTCTTCCAGAAATTCTTTCTGCCATTTCCGGTGTCCCTCGTGTTGCTGGTTGGTGGCATGCCGGAGAACCTTTTCTTACCAGAGCTTTAAATAATGCATGGACGCACAACTCGCTGCAACTTAGATTTGACGCTTTTCCTCAAGATTAAATGGGCTACTCGCAGAGACAGACAACTCACTAACTTCAAAGCTCCCTGTCTTAGCTAACAAGAAACAAATTGCTTCCCCAGTGACTCCTCTCTGGGGAATAACACAGGATAAACCTGTGATATTTGCATTAATTCATCTTTAAATGTAAAGCGGAATAGATTCTGTTTCTTTAATATATTTTCACATTATTTAAATGGACTTGTTTTAAAAGCCAGTAACATGTTTGCTTTGGGGATATTTTGCATTTATATTTACCTTTTTGGCTGGCAGTTCATTTTATGGGAAGATCTGTTGGAACTAAAAGCAGTTGAGGATTACAAAGATTTCAGAAAGGATTTACATCTGAGGCTACTTTCATGCTGATTTTCAGTAAAGCTACTTTTCTCAGTTTAGTGACATTTAAGGATACTGGAAATCTTTCAGTGACAGAGCACACCAGTGATCTCGGACGCCTGAGGAAAGCAAGGCTTTACTGCACTTGTCCTGATACCTGCTGCCTATAGAGTGGTTTTGATCAGCAGATATCAAAGTGCTTTGCAGCGGTGCTCAATTTCATCCTCCCATTTTTGCAGTGGGGAAACAGAGATATGGATAAGTGAATTGAACAGTATCATTTGAAGGCCAGCAGAAGGTAGTTAACTTTTTTTCTTGTTTGCTCACAACAAACACCATAGATTACAAGGTGCTCGCTCACTCTGTCCTCTCCAGTTATGTCAAAGTACTTTGAGACCATTATTACGGCTTTCCTTCCTAGTCTTGTTTTAGGATTCACTGTCCAGTTACCTACACTTCTCTCTGCTGCTACGGGAAGAGCAGAGCACACATAAAATGGGACCACATCTCACCCCAGTGCACAACCAGCATCTTTTTAGTTTAATCTGACAGTAAAAGTGGACTTAAGTAGAATGCTGTCAATAGAAGGCATGATACAATTCTGGATGGAAGAGTGTATGTATGCACAAATCTGTAAGACTGTAAGTTCAGACATCCACCAAAGTGAAGAGAAACCATTTTGGGGCTCAGCTGCCAGCTCCTCTCCAGGCCAAAGAGCTTCCAGGCTCCAGGCACTCTTTCATAGGATCACTGTCCTGAGAAAACCCAGCTGTTGTGGTGTTTTCATTGCTGACCTAACCCACAGCAGCAACACTCAGTGTCACACAGTGTCAGCGATCACACCCCGTTGCCCGAACAGCTGTGTCACTCCTAGCCTTTTCTTTGTCTTCTGATTAGCTGCAAGAAATTAGCGATCACACAGAAATCGGATTGACTCACATTGCATTGTTTGGGAACAGTATTTGTGCAAAGATTATCTTAAGGCAGACATTATTTTAATAAAGTTCACAACTGAATATTATGAAGTGCTGAGGGGGGGGGGGGAATCAACAGTAATTACTAGGTAAATGCTTTTGAGTTCTTTACTGGCTTTAAGATTTACTGTTTAGCCACTCCAATTCCTATCGTGTGCAAATGTTTCCTATATTAAGAGGAGAAGAGTGATTTGTGGGCAGTGAATGGGAAACAGGACATCAATTTAACAGAGCCATTTGGGGTTAGCACAAAATGACAGAACAGCAGGAAGCAGTTAAAAGCTTCCCCCTCAGCAATCAGAGCCCTGCAATTTTCAGTCTTTTCCTCCAATCAAGTAGTGTATTGATGAGAAACCAGTTCTGATAATGACCTTTGAAAGACCTCATTCTGGCCTTCTGTGGTAATTCATTTCTCTAACGATGGTGTCCTAACAGGAGCTCAGCGAAAGCTCACCATCTACACAATCACTTGAGCAGCATGATAAATGGCAGAAACCAAGGGCAGGAGATTTCCCTTAATTTGGCTGCCTGTTTTTCCTTTGAAGGGTCTTGATCTCAGCCTATGTGGGTATTGCTTTTTCTATGCACATCTTCCTCTCCTACCTGTCTGTCCCAGACCACTGAAATTATGGATAGACTATCCTTACTAATTCACCAGTCCTACTGTAACCTAATGCACTAGTTCCTTCCTGTGTTGCATATTTTTATGTTTCATTCTGTAAGCCTGCCTCCCAGATCAAGTCACACTCACATTTCATTCCAAGCTTCAGTTCAATTAATTTCACTTTTTTTGGCAGTGCTGAAAAAAAAAAACCCCAAAACTGTCTTCCTTCTTACAAAGACTGATATGAAGTGCTGAATGCCAGCGTTCCTAGGTGGGAAACAGTAGGTGTTCGCTCTCAGCCCTGGGGAGTCATACTTCATTACATGAAAATCCACCTTCGGCCAGTAACAACAAGCCTGCCAGTGCAGACTGCGTTCCTGGAAAATGCTAGGAATGAATCAGAGCAACACAGTACCTTTCAGCTTATTTTACTGACCATTCCACAACTTGTCTTCAAAGCTCCAGTTTTCAGTTTCAAGCCTCTGCCTTTTCCCAGTATCCAAGAGCTGATGATATCTGACATCATTGTGACTGCTCTGTTGGGGAGTTTTGTTTGTAAAATGGGAACAACAATAACTGCCGTGAGCTGGTAGGAACCCCAATTTTTAAATATCTCACGTTGCACTTCAATGATTTTTAAAGCTCTTAATACCAGCTCAGAAATGCCATGAAATGCTGACCCAGTATGAACTCACTCTGTCAGTTCCTATTTGCTCAAAACATCAGCAGGCTTTATGCCAGATTTGGGATCATCCATCCCCCCCACAGCTGGCAGAAAGGTGACACAGAAATCATAGAATTCACCAAGGCCATCTTGTGTGCCCTAGCTAATTCACCAGAAAGGCATCGTGTTGAGCCCACGCCTGATTCACATCATATTGGTAAGAGTATTTGATAAGTGAATACAGCGCCCTGTTACTGCTGTTCTTGGAAACACAGCGGGGGTCCAGGGAAAGCTTCGTCTCCCAACTGTGTCTTGGGACTCCGGCTCTCTGCCAGCTCTTTGCCATCTTAGTACAAGCCAACAAAGACTGTGCATAGAGGAGAGTAGTGCTTGATATGACAACTACAGGTTATATTTGAAAATTATTTTCCTAAGCAAGGTCACACTGAGGAGGAAAAACAGCTTATCTAGCATATACTGTGAAGAAACTGCTATATGAAGCACGGAGTACAAAGACAAAACCAGGCATGGGATTTATTCTAAGGCAGCAAAACAACTTCACCATTTGTGGGTTCTAGGACAGTCTCAAGCATAAGCAACTTTTAAAAAAATCATTTAAATAGCTGTCATGACTGTATTCTTACCTTATGTCTGTTGATTCGTCTCCCGTGATGCCTGAATAGTTCTCCTGAAGCCAGTTTACTGTCTATTGTCTGTGCCTGATGAGAGTTGTTATTTCTGATTAGGTATTTTTCCTCTGTATTCCAGACCTCTCACCTTCATTCCTCTCCCTCAGCATCACTTCTCCCTAAGCACTAATGGTGTCTGATGCAAATGCCATTAGTAGCATGTCCTGGTGGGTAGGAATAAAAGCAAGAACAGGTCACACCTTAGCTTAAGACTGCAACCAAAAGGTGATATCCTCATATCTGGAAGTGCCTTTATATTGTGGTAGTTCTGCAGGATTTAGTATTTCTAAGCTAAATACAATTCCTCCATTCTTTTATTCATAAAAAGTCTTGCCTCAGAAACAAGCCAGACTTGCCAAGCTCCAGAACTATGAATTCGTTTTACCGCATCATAACTTCCTAAGAACAAGGCATTAAAAGAAGCAAGCAGATGTTTCCAGTGTTCTCATGTATGCTTTTAAGGTAGACCCGAGTCCTGTCCCACACTACCTCCCCTGAGCCCACTGGGACTGTTGAATTTGCAAAGACAGAAGCATGAATTAGCCTTTGCAGAGTCACAATTCTTATACCCTACAAAAATAAGTGAATTAATGCTTATTTTCCCTTTTAAGCACAACCAGCAGTTAGCTGGAGAAAGTGAGGCTAGGAAACACTGAAATTCATACCTACACTCACACACACATTAAAAATTATCCCGCCCTCTCCTGCTATGCTAGGTCACTGCTCAGCACATCCAGGAGAGCTCGCAAGCGGTTCACCAAAGCGTTGGAATCTCCTACCCTCACTCAGCCAGTCCTCTCAGTGTCAGCACACAGGGAATCACTGGGCTTTGACCACGTGGAAGCCTCTGGCACAGAGCAGGAATAGGCAGCTCAGGGTAAAGAAGAGCTGGAGACCCTCCCAGAATAAAAAATAAAATGCAAAATGGGATTCACAGTTGTGAAAAATAACAATCACGTGCCATTCAACAGCCCAGCTATAACCCCCTGTCACCGAGAGCATTATGATACAGGATGCCAGTTCTTCAGCTCATGAAATCAGCTTACTGGCAACAGCCCTGCATCTGGGAGCTTCCACTGCTGCCTTCACCCAGTGGTCCTCCATTGCATTTTATGCCTTCCAGTTCTACCCGCCTGCTGAATTGTTAGATGTGATGTTCAGCACGTGGTTGCTGTCAGCATAAGGCAAGACAAGGTGTTTCCCCCTCAGGGAAAGGGAAACCCTTCCCCTCTACTTACCCACAGCATCACCACTGAAGGTATTTCCCTGTGCAAGCCCTTGTTTGTTATTAGGCTAAAACCAGCCATGGCTATTTTTGAAACGTTGACGCTCCCCAAGCAGCGCTTAACATTACTGTGAAGCTATAAAATGAGATCTAGAGAATTGCAATTGCTAGTATCTGTGCAAATGTAAACCCTATTGGACCAGGCTGGGGGAATCCCTGAAGGCCAACTATATTATCTTTGTCTATAGAAAACAATTAGAAATCTCATTTTAAAATGCTACAATTAAAGACTTAATATAAATGCATTTCTGATGCTATCGACAAGCTCAGCAGACCGCAAGAAGCTCTTTCAAAATACCACTGCCTTCAAGCAAAGTAGCTGTTTTTGTTTTTCCTTCGTGCTGAACAGACTATGGGCAATTTACAACACACTTTCTAATCTTAAAAATACTTTATCCAGACTATGCATCCTATGTGCTATGAATGCCATACACAGATTGTAAAAACCTACATAAAGCCTTGTACAGATTTACTGTTCTGCCTATAGTTTCATGGCTGAAGATAAAGCATACTAGCAGAAAGCTTAGGGGCAGGCATATAAAATCTGATGAGCTGGGCTTTAGCAAGGTTTAATATGAAGATTTCTACCTATATTTTAGATAATCAGATTACAGTGGGATTTCAAAATTAATTTTCCTTTCTTGGGCAGTTTTATGTTGTGTTTTAGGAATAATCACACAAATTGAACACTCCAAACAAAAATCCTGGGTTTACTGAGGTCACTAGGGCAACTCCTACTGATTTCAATTGGACCAGGGCTTCACTTCATGGGGAAGTCTTGGGGAGAAAATAAATTCAGACTTCTAGAAAGGGAACAGCATGCCAAAAAGCTTTTTAAAAATTTTATTTTGAACATGGTTACACTGCCATGTGAGAAAGCAAGTTCTTTCATTGCCTTCAGGAAATCAGCAGGTATTCCTGCTCCCACTGATTGCTTGCAAACATGGTAGAATAGGCTGGCTTAAAAGCAGCTGCTTTTCACAGTGGCCAAATACTGCTGACGGGCTGACGTCCCCGTCTCATTCCTGTGCCAGGATCTCAGCTTCCACTGAGTGCTGAGCTTGGGATGTCCAAAAAGACCCTCTTGTTTACAGCAGTCCCAGCTCTCTTCTCTAAGGAGGTACATGCTTGCCTTGGGCTGTAGGGTAAGTAGCCTTGCCTATCAGAGGTCAAGAAGTCTTGCACTCCTGAGAGCTGAGCACCTGCAAGGAGCTAGTTTTACATGGGACCTCGCCTACGTGAGAGTCAGTGGCTCTCAGCTCCTGAGGAAGACGCCTCCACCAAGCAGGATTTACCTGCGAGCCAAACAATTGAGTTCAGCTCTCAGAGTCTTCCTCCTAAACCAAGAAACACCCTATCACTTTTCTCCTGCCACTCCAAAAACTCATTTTTTTTTTTCTGGTATGAATATACATATGCTTCTCTGAACACAGCACAATACACTGACACAGCTCTACCCAACAGTAATTTCCAAAGCAAGCACCCTAGCACTTCTGTCAGACTTCAACCAGAAAGCAAATGTCCCATTGGAGAAGACAGGCCATCCTTTCCTCATCTTGTCCACTTAGTTCTTACCTGTTTAGCAGAGAAACTGAGGCTGCTAGCAGCACCGATCTCCTCTAACGTACCTAGCTAGACTGCTGCTGCTGATGTGGTCCTTCCTGCACCAAATCACACTGGGATCTACCATACATTTAAGAGCTGGTGTTATTAGCGCAGCACAAGGCACCAGCCAGTTCCAAACTAACGAGAAGCACCGGACACATATGAGAATTTGGATCAAGAATGTAGCTGTGCTGTACCAAGGACAGCAGTATGAATTCTAGAAAAACAACTTACCAACAGTGACAAGTTTGATGCCTGTAAACATGCTTTAATTAGAATTTTGGATAAGTCTGAAGGTACTGTTTTTACTGGGGAAGATTTCCATGTCTCTATATCACACTCTGGAGTATTTCTTATTATTAGCTAGTAATATCTGAAAGGTCTTGGAGATGGACATCACAGAAGTGGGGCTTCAGCCTCACTGATCATAAAAGTATTCAAAATGACATTTCAAATCTCCTGGAAGAAAATTGTTAAGTAAGAAAATAGTCAGTATTCTGAATAATATTACACGATTAACTTTTCAGCAGAGAACAGCCTCTTGGTACTAACCATGTCCTTTATTCTGATATATCAGAGACTGAAAACCAAGGCCTTTCCTGTGCCAATTGTCTTTTAGAATAAACAGGAGACCCTCCCCCTTCACCTCCACGTACTTAATAATATTAATAGAACATTAAAATATTAATGCTAGTAGACAAGGTCTTTCATAAAGCACATAAATGAATTCATTCACTCCAGCTTATTAGCTAAATTGTCAACCTTTTTGCAATGTAACCTGATTAACATTTTCATTGTTCTTCCTTGTTTTTTCCTTAGACTTTTACTTCTTTGGGGATCAAAAGATCTCTGAATACAGAAGCTCACCAAATATCTGTGCACAACTGTACAACAATAGCAACTGCTAAAAGAGATAACTAAGTAAAGGCTTTCATAGCTCATGCTTCAAAGATAATGCAGGAAACAACCTTTTAAGAACCATTTTTATTCGTATGTTTAATGTGATTATACACATTCATGAGTCCAACAAGGTCTGCACTGTGACATTAAAGATACAGTACAATAACATTCAACATGAGGTACTTCATATTTATATATGTCTGTCCTTTATAAATAATGCTGTAAGCCTGCTAAGGTCAAACACTGCTCCAGCACAAATGAGTGTTGAGACCTGAAGTTAGCGGAGTTTATCACAACAAATAAAAAATACCCCCCTCAAACAGTTCAGTGCAATAAGTATGTAGAAATTAAAATGTTCACCTAAATACTATTTTAGATATTCAGAAAGTATATTGCATTATACTCTCTTATCACAGATTCTCCTCACCAGGAAAATCAAACATACAAGTAGCAAAGATGGCCAGGTACAGTTTAAGACGGAATCTATGACAGGATCTGTATCGACTTTATGCTTCCATTCCAGGTTGATACGGCAGATGCTTGCAAAATGTCAATCAATGTATTCCAGCTCGGATGCCACTGCTAAAACAACCAAATCCATATTTAGACACCTATTTAAGTGCCCTGATGTCCTAAGGTGACTGGTACTAGCCACCTTCTTATATATCAGTACTTGTTAGCATCAAGCAGGGCTCAGATTCAAGTCATACTGGAAGCATCAAAAGGTGTTTTGGGGTGCTTATGTTTATTCATCCATATTGAAAAACTTTACATGCAGCAGCTCCTAAAACCCAGAACGGACTCAGAGGAATTAAGCTAGAAGTAGCTTTCATTCCACTTCGTCAAAAAGATTTCATAACAGTAGCAAATAAAAAAAAAAAAAATTAAATAACAGCTCATTTTCTACATATTACAGCTACACAGTATTCTGATCTAACTTCTGTTCCAGTCAATGTAGTAGATACCCCACTGTTATTTGCAGATAAGTAAAAACAAAAAAATAAATTAAAAGTGAGAACCCAAGTCTAGTTCTATCAGTACAGTACTGTCCCATTTGCCTCACCAGCTGAGGCATCTGGTTTTCTTTTTTTCCAAAAAACTCAGAACGCAGCTTGCTACTGCAAGCAACTTGTCAATCGGATCATCACTCACAGTAATTGCATCCACATCAACCGCTTGCTGTAAGAAAACTTAATCAGCTGATTAGCATCTTTCTCTGCTTTCAAATGTATTTAAATAAAAAGAACTGCTGCTCAGATGTTGTCTAAAAGTAGGTGACCATTACCTCATCACGATCTTAGATTCCTTTTTGCAATCTCTTCAGCAACTCTTCCTCCAGTTCATATAATTATACTCTTGTCTATTTTAGACTGCAGATCTAAATATATTTAACTGGAGGTTTTTTAAAATCTCTCTGGGAGTTTTCCATGGAGCATTCTGTTTAGATTTCACTAACAGTCTGGATTATGTACATCTGTTAAAAAAAACAAAACATTTTTCTATATATTTTGAGGGTATTTACATTTGAGAAAGAATGTTGCTTACACACACATATACATGTATGTATTTATATAAAACATTAAACGCTAAGGCGGATAAAAAACATAGATCTTGCAGGTCAGTTTTTTACCTGGCTCTCCTTTTATTACCTAGGGAGATCTGGGCTTTGGCCATTAAAATGTATGACGTCTATGCTTGTTTTCCTTACTTCAGATGGCATTTTGGACACTGCAAAGATGTACTGGCACTTTATGATGGCCAGGGGCCAGGATTCCAACCGTCAAGAAACACTTAGAGCAATACTATTGAACTGGTAAGAAATCACATGAGAAAAACATTTTTATTACAAAACTGACAAGTGAATTTAGGGTTATGGTGCATTAATGTGTTGATATACTATAACATTAATCTTCAGTCTGTCTAAAGAATCATTTGGTCCTCTCATTTCGTTAAAACATACACAACAAGAAGAATCCACTTCAGAGGTGAAATAAGAATGAGATGCTTTACAACAGGTAGCGTGCCTCTGAGAAGCAACTGTCCCAATACAGTGGTGAAGGATTTCCTTATGTTTAAATAGTACCTGTACTTCATAGTTATACGTATTTATGGTTTCCTTCTTTGAGAAAAGGAGTCATGATCCCTAATACTTTACCAAAAATGATAGACACATAACAGGAAGTTAGGAAAAAAAAAATTCAGACAAAGAAAGTGTTCTACATCACATAATCCTCTGACTGATGTGTAACCATAAGCAGTTGCAGGAGAGCCAGCATTAACACATTAGAGAAGACTTCCTCCTCCTCACTGATGATAAACACTAAGTGTAATATGACCAGAGTTAGGAATCTTCTTGTCTTTGTCTAAATTTCCACTGACAGTGTATGTAAGAAAAAGAAGAAATTTCATATTACAGAAAAAAGTCCAAGTCAGGATTGGTACATTCTTTCGTTACTCTATAACCTGCCTCTACCATGTTTAGGAGGATGAAAAAAACCTACCCCAAATAAACAAAAAATTATCTTCATCAGGTGATAAATTCCCATTTATTTAGCAAGGGTTCAAAGAAAAGTTATTTAAATAGCAAATCAACATCAGTGTAGCAAAAACTAATAGACTTTCAAGAGCTGCATATACAATTTGAACATGTGCAAGTACTTCCTTGCCTTGGAGGTGGGATTCCTAGAGAAAAAACTCTGAGGGTAACTCGCCAAGCCCACATCCCCGCCTCACTGTAAACATGTCCATGCACTGTGGACATGGTCAGCATGCTGTGTAGCTTCCTGAAAGCTGCTTGCTTCTCTCCATCTTCCTCTGCAGCCATCCCAAACAGCTGGCCGCAGGAGAATCTCACAGGATGAAGGTTTAAACCTATGCTTTCTGTTTACAACTGAAGCACTTCTTTCAGCTCCTATAATCAAAAGCAGCTCATTATTGGAATCTCTTAAGTCTGAAGAGCAGACAGAAGAGAGCTATAAAACAAGGCTCTTAATTTTCTGTCCCTACCTCCTCAAATAATTACAAGCAGAAAGCAGGAAATGGAGAAAGAGAAAGTGGATCAATGAAGACAGTGTTCGGTGAGATACAAGAGCGGGACATCCTCTCTTGAGTCACAAGTGCAAAGAAAGCGTCAGCATCACCAGCAAACAGGCACCCTTCTTAAAAAGCCTTTAAAACTTGTTTGTTCCCAAGAGCTTCTGGTTTAAAGTTAAATTTTACACCTAAACTTTATCACCAACGATGCTACAAGTATAGCAAGCCAGTAACTTGCCCACAGCATTTAGTTACCTATTACCTGTACTGATCACATATCTGCAGATAAAAAGCTAAGCGTCAGTAGGCCTGAACCAGACAGGTTCTTCATAGCAAAACGCTTTGTCTCCACACACTTTCATTCAAGCATAAAATATGAGTTCAGGAATTTGCCCTCCCTGTACACCAGTGCCATTTGTACTGTCCGAAGAGCACTGAAACTGAACAGTCACTTTCCCACACTGAACTTCTGTCATTCCTTCTTGTCCAAAATAGCTGAGTTCGTTACCATCCAGAATCACACTAGCTGTGTAAAAGGTGTCAGGCTCAATCTGCACCGGATATTCAAACCACACGGGAAAAGTGTTACTGGAACCATCTGAGAAATATTTACTCAAGTTCTGGCCTAGGATAACTCCTTGTCGCTTGAGTTCAATCTTGGCACTGTACTCTGCCGATCCACAGCTGGAGCCGTAAAGCCCAAAGCCAGCAATAAACACTCTCTTATCAACAGCAAACTGGATGCTGTCGCACCGGCCCCTGTAGCGCCACTGGTTGCTGCGGTAAGCACAGGACTGGAAACGGTGACATCGCTGAGGAACGAGGCCTTTCCGGGGCTTGCTTACAAACTGTAACTCTGGCTTTTTGGCAGCCGTATACCAGAGGAAGATATCATTGGTTTCGTTGAGAGTCAGAATCCCAGACTGAGCAGCGCCGTTTGCAAAGTCGTCAAGTGCCATGGTAGGGATGCGTATCAAATACAGGGCCTTCCCGAGGACTTTGCGCTTGTTCTCTATGGTGGCCGTTAGCTCTTGTCGCTGACACTCCACTTCGGCCCAGTTCAGAGCTGCTTCAAAAACAACAATTTCTTTGGCATTCAGGGTCTCCCTTCGGAGAATGCTTTCAAGTGTCTGAAAATCAATGTCACAGAACCCCTCAGACTTCAAAGCTAGCTCAGCCTGGGCATCAATCACTTCCCAACAGCGCTGGGTCAGGTCAGGTTCCTCGAATAAGCAGCTCTGGGAAAGCAGCACACAGGCATTCTTTGCACTTAGACTTGTCTCTAGAAAGTTGACGCAGGCACGGGCAAGATGAGGGACGATGTACTTCTTGGCAGCATAAAGAGTGGCCAGTACGGTATCTGCAGCCAAATCAATTTCATCACAATATATGTATCTGAAATAAAGTACATGCATGTAACACTGACACTTAATGTAAAAACATTATTTGTCAACAACATCTGAAAATTATAAACAAAGAATATTTAAACGGCTCCTCATTAAAATTAAGTAATGCTTTTGGGCAAAACTGATTAAATTCATAAAGAATGTACAAACCAAATTCATCACTCATGTAAGACCATGGAAGAGAACAGACTTAAACCTAAAGTGAATGAAACTTCACATTTGGGGTACAAGAATAGTCTAAGAATAGAAATACTATCAAAGTGTATCAGGTGCTACCCATCTTCATAAATACTATTTTGGGTTTGGGTTTTTTTGGGGGGAAGGGGATAGAGATGTTGGGTATTTTTTTTGTTTTGTTTTGTTTTTAACAGAGTGATTAAACATATAGGAAAAGGCACAGAATTCTAATTTTCAGGTTTATTAATCCTTACAGCATCCTAGCTCCACTAACATGGTGTTTTCTCTCAGTCTCATTGCATAAGGAAGAAAAAAATAGCTTTACTGCTATGCTAGCATGGTGGAAGAGATGAAGGTGAAATTCTATTTATGTGACTAAACTGCTGGGATTCATTGCTCAGAGAAATGAAGCATTGTACAGTTTGTTCTTTTTAATAGCTCATGCTTCAGGGCCCCATTTGCAGCTGGTGAATGCAATGTGCTAAAACCATGCCAAATGCAATTTTACTCTTCATAGGAATAAGCAAGTCTTGATGGTTATGGTTGATACAAGTGCCCTCCCCCAGTAAAGCTGAAGTTGTATGCGACTCTGTACTAATTGAAATTTTCTAGTTAGAAGGTTTCCCAACACAATGAATTCTTTGCAGAACAGATGTGCTTATAAAGTCAAATCACACTGATCTGATTATAGTTGTAAATATCTCTATTGGTATTTTTGCAGGTGTAGGGTACTATCCTCCCAGCCACACTTAGAAAACATGCTCAGATCAGATACTGCTCAAGCAACATAATATGTAAGAGGTTACAGAGAAAAAGAACACTTACACAGACCCAAACCTTTTTTTTTTACCTTTATTACTTCATTTCAGCTGGGCTATTTGTAACAACAAAGAGCACATCTATATATCGTTGGTTACAGCCTTAGCTCCTTTACTGTCCAAAAAATTGTCAATGTATCAATTCATTCATTTTTATGATTCTCCTCATTGCTCTCCAACTCTTTTCTCCTTTCTATTACTTCTCTGTGCCTGCCAGTACAGCAGAGAATGATGACGTCTGTTTTAAATTGAAATAGTACAAAAGTTGCTAGTTTAATATTCATGAAAGTGAAGAACTAGCATCACTGATTTACAAGACACAGCACAGATCGGCTGTCAGCAATTTTCCACACTTCTCACTCTGCCAATGCACCTCGACTCTGGGCTACAATACTGGTATTCCAGTTTCACTCTGTTCTTAAGCAGAGGATTCTGCTAGACCACATGGTTTGATGGTTTAGTAACACATTTATCCTGGGATAAGATGAGACCACAGTTCTAACTTGAACAGTCAAGATTAAGGTAAGATATAATACACTAAAAACACCAATTCAGTGTGTCAGCTAGACTATGAATTTAACTCTATTTTTAAAAGCGTAGAGAACAGTCAAGTCAATTTTACTGGGTGAATAATTAGTATCTACTAGTCAAGGTATTATTTCCTATGTTAGATATGCAAGGCAATACCTTGCTTACTGTTTGTGTCAGAATGCCTGCTATATAGTAAAAGACAAAAAAATTTATGCTGTAAGAATTCACCATCCACCGGGGCGGGAGGGGAACAAAACAAACCAAAAGCAACAAAAACCCACATAAACTCAATGTATTTTCTTACAAACATTGTGATGCATCCCTCCTGACTGTGGAAAGGAGCATATGAAAGAGAGGGCTGTTTTGGGATAGGTAAAAAGTCTTTCCTTCTGCAGCAACAGTATCATGAGCCTTCTGCCACTCACTGTTCACAGCAGTTGCAAGCATTGCTCATGAGGATTTCTTCCCAAGGGAGAGGAGTGAAGGGGACCATGGCTCCCCACAAGCTCTGCCCAGAGCTGCACATGCACTGGATCCTGCAATGAGGGGAGTGCTGCACTGCTGAGCAGCAACCCTTTCCCTTCCCTGCACCATCACGGCTATAGGCACCCCGGGCGTTCACAGACACAGGAGCACTCTGCAGGTTCAGGCACACTGCACCAGTGGAAGGCAGCGCTGGCAAGGTGAGCTCAACATCCACACAGACACAAACTTCTCGTAGTCTTCTGGTTTTTAAAATAAAAGCTGAGAAGGTGAAGAATTCCATGGTTCTGGCCATGTTCTCAAAGATGGTTTCCTAAATTGCCATGGGCTAAATAATATGCCACAATCTAGATCTCAGGATTTGACACCCTCTTTTCTCCGTTTGCTCTCTGAACACATTTTTTAATGATAAATTTAGAAAGCATTCAGTTTTTATATGGGAAATGACATTTAGCCACAGTGAAACAAATTTGCTGTTCAAAAAGGAAGGAGGGCCAGGGGAATCGAAGTTCTCGTATTTGTGCCTTATAAAATTCTGCATGAAAGTAAAGCACAAGTGTCAGCTCTGCAGAAAACACCTGCAAAATCAGAAAGGCCCAAAGCAGGGATTCATAACACACCCACTTACATAATTTCATCTCTTAACTTTATGTTCCAGGTCTATAGAATGTCTGTGTGACTTCAGCTTTTCCTGGCAGTTACTGATACTTGCACAGACCATTTTTGATGTTCATTGCAACTTAAAAAAAACTCTATGCAACAAAATCTATATGCAATTTTGAATGTTCACCTACAGTGCCACTGAAATGTAAAAGAAAAAAAAAAAAGAAACCATTTTGTAATCACAAGCTAGTCCAAACGATCTACAAAACACAATAAATTGCTAGCTAGCAATTACACCCCTACATGTAAGAAAATCTGCAGCATATTAAAATGATCACTATCAGATACTTATATATATTCTTTTTCAGAAAACAATGGCAGTTACTAAAGCTGAAGGAAAAAAACCTTCAAAGCTATAGCATTTATGTGATAGAGCATTTCTCTTTAATAATCAGAGTTTACAGACACATTCAAGGACAAGTCAGCAGGGAAGCTGCTTCGTTATGCTCATTTACGAAAAGACAGCGTTTCTTATGCAGTTTGCAAGAAGAAAAATAACGATCATGTAAACTGATTGTTCCCCCCCCCCCGTTAGAATAAAAAAAACCCTATTCACGTAAACAGCCTTTTTATCACTTTCCACATACATGAATATGATAGATGAGGAGAAATCTAATTTTCAGAGGATATATTCAATAACTTAGGGTCATTTTTCTAAGAAAAGACCTGCATAGAGCAAGTTTATAGAAGAGTTGGAAGGATGTCAATATACAAACCCAGCAATTCTGGGTTTGGGGAATTTTTTTTTATGTGTTTTTAACTTTTCACTATGCTTGCAAAGTAGAATAGTTGTTTGGGTTTTTTTTTGTTACAGCTGACAATTCTTTTTAGCAACTCCATTCCTTTGTGTAACATGTGTACTGACAAATCAGATCAATAGGTATTACAGTATACAACGTGCCCAAAGATCCCTTGTCAAAGTCATTATTTATTACTGCCTATATTAGTCTAACATATGCATGCCTGGAAGTAAAGGGGGAGAGCAAAATGAGGTAAAAGTTTAAAATACTTAACACAAAAAGAGGAATATTTCAAGCAACTGCTTTCTTTCTGTTTATACACAAGTCTAATACTTTAACTATAACATTACCGTGAATATATACACCATCAATGAAAACATATCCAGCAGATGAATGATGCTTACTTCAGCATTGCGAGAAAAGCAGCAGGCTCAACATCTGGTATACGGATTTCATCTTTGTCCTCAGCAAGCTCTCCATAAAACATCGCATGGAATACAGAGCTCCCAACAGCCAGGACATACTGTTGAGAAAGGAAAATCTTATTTCATGCTTTAAACTGAAAGCGCTGCCAACAAAAACAATGCAGGAGAGCCACTCTGAGCATACCAGGCTTCACTGACAGATTCTATAGACACACTTCAGGAAGAAATTAAGTCAAAGCTAAGAACAGAATTACAGATTTTTCCCTGCATGGGCAAATATGCATCGGCTACGGGCAAATGCTCATATCCACTACAGAAGTTAACTATTTCTACACAATCTCAAGAGTAATATTAATCAGCAGCACAAAGCAGTATTCCTAACTTCACAACTGCCTTAGCACAAGTGTATTGTTTAACCAAAAACACAAAGAAAAGCAAGGGACAGACCATTCCACTGCACGTAGCCTTTTAAAATACAGTATTATGCCTGTCCCAGAAGAGCCGAGTCTCCCACGCTATGTCCCAGTGTAACCGTGGGAGCTCTCTCTGGCCATCCCCGCCCGAGCTGATACTGCAGCTGTTGCTTACTTTGTGTCCTGGCAGCCGCTGGGTCCCACCTGGTGGCCCGACCACAAAATGAACATCTGCCATCAAGTCATTGTTGAACATCACTGCATTTCTACAAACAGAGGCAGCGTATTAATTTATGGTGCCCGGTAATACCGCCCTTGCCCCAGACCCAAGAAATTAAATTTCCTAACAACTTAAAGTTGCATGTTAGTAAAGAGAAGCAGGTCACACTTTGTTTTAAGCTACTTTACAGATAATCACACAAATATACCAAGGAAAAAAGTAAGCAGAGATTGGGGGGGGGGGAAGGGGGGGCGGGCACGTGTGTGTGCAATTAAAAAAACCCGAAACTTATGAGAACTTTTCAAAAGGTGGAAATCAAAGTCAAGATCATGTAAAGCTGAAAATCCCCACTAAGGTCCAGAAGCAATCTTTACGGGTACCCTGCAGCTCAGAGCAACATTTTTATTTACTCAAGACAAACAGCTGCACTGTCTGGAAGAGAGATACTAAAATATTTTCCATTACCAAGATCCTTGTTTCACAGACACAGGAG
>WHYT01013098.1:0-17604 GCA_009806455.1 Tetrax tetrax
CCAAGGGGGGGGGGAAAAAAAAAAAAAAACAACAAACAAAACAACTGCATCTCAGGCAGGCTGCTTGCAGCAACTCATGTCAAGTTGTGAGCCTAACGTTTAGGCCAGATCAAGTCCACAGTCCACCTGGAAGTCCTGGATGACAAGGTTGAGACAATACTGATTTTCTGACCAATCCTTACAGGTGCAGAGCAGGAAGGATGCCCTGACCCAGGGAGCAGCCAAGGGTTGGTGCCCCAGGGATGGGTTTCCCTGCATCTAGCACTCCGAGCAGTGCGGGAAGAGCTGGAGAGGACCAAGCTCAGCTTTGTGACACCGGTTAGAACAGCAGCACGCAGCCTGGGCTGCCCAAAGCCAGCTCTGGCCCAAGCCCCACAGGGCCTTGCAGCCTCTGGCCCACAGAGCTGTACACCCTCCCAGCACCCCCCAGCCCCCCTACAGCAGAGGCAGAGACCATTCACAGCTGGGTTTACCTTCTGTAAAGAGTTTATTAAAGTTCACCATACAAAGTTACTCCTTCATACACCCGAGCCCATATCCTTCTCAGGCAGTGCTTGGCAGGTGCTCAGCATCTCTCCCCCCCAGAAACCCCTCTTTGGACTTCCCCCATCTTCTCATCAGGCAGAGTTGTTTTGTCAGGGCATGCGAGCGTCCTCTGTGCCCTGCAAGTGAGAGGGGGAGAAGTCACTATGTCCACCACCAGCAAGGGCAAAGGGTGAGATCTCCTTCCCTCCAGAGGTTTCTGACTCCTGGCATTGCCTAGGACCATCACCAGCTACCCCAGGGACCTGTGACCTGCAGAAACACCAGCTGTGCTCCAAGGCTCCAAACTAACTGAAGGCCACGTGCCTGTTCAGAGGATGCCCAGAACCCTCTGTTATCCATTTCCAGCGTCTGGGTCCCCACTTCAGCGTCTCTTCTGTCCCAGAGGGCTGCCACATCCCACCAGCCAAGCCTCTTGGTCCTCAGATACTAGGGAGGAATGCATAGGGGCTACAGCTGTGCCTGCCCCACACAGGGGCTTGGGGCTGCCTTGCCCCAGCCCATTTCTGTTCACCCCAGCAGGCAGACATTGCCCTTACCACCAGCAAGATGATGGGAGCAGTAATGATGCAGAGGCCACATACGACCATGATGGCCACGCTGTACTCAGGAAAGCCTGATTCAGGCAGTGGGGGCTCCAGGGTGTCCTCTGGAGTGGAACACAGCAGTTAGCACAGCCCAGAGGGGACACAGGGGCTCTGCCCCACAAAGCTGCAGCCACCCACCCTCCTGTGGGACAGAGGAGGCAATATTATCTATTCAACACCCTCCATGCCCTTGAAGGATAATCCTTCCCTCCTGTCCTGTGCCAGCCTGCAGCAGACAGGGTTGGGAATTGGGTTCCCCATCTCCAGTGCCTCAAGTCTGTGCAGAGGGATAGAGCATGGTCATTACTGGAATTATACTTTCAGATCAACCATTGCAAGCTGGTCACCTCACCAGCCAAGACATCTCACCCTCCTTTGCACAAGGAATTTGGATCTAGGTGGCTGTGGATCTGCTCTACTCACACTGTAGTCTCAGTGAAGCTCGTCTGCCCGTACTCCCGGGGGAAGCTTACCTCCCACAGCAAGAGAGTACGGGTCCACCTGGAAGTCTGAACCAGCCAAAGTCTTGTTTGGCCCGACTGAGAGCACAAGCGCCTCCAGAACTTCCAGGCTGGTTGGAGCAGGCTGCTGGAAGACCACATCCCCGTGGCAAATCAAGGAGCCAGGCCTGTGGACAGGGTTGGGAAGAGTTCCAGCAGCCACCAGTCCCACCATGACCCTGCAGCCATATACTGGGCTACGGCCATGGGCACAGCCAGACCACTGGCTGGTTTTGCTCAGAGGAGCCCCAGGAATATGTGTCTGCTCTCAGGGAGGCTTGGTTTTGGGGCTGCTCTTTGCAGTGGAAGGGACATCCCGGGGGTCCAGCAAGTCCCTCCCAAGACAGGGGGTAAATGCTGCAAACCCTTCTGTGGCAGCACACCCTCTGCTCCCACTCACAGGAATCCTCTTATCACTGCTTGCAGGAAGCTCCTCTGGCTCTTCAGGGCTCTCGTCACCTGAAAGAGAGGTTTTGCTCAGCTCCCCATCAGCCTTCAGGCTGTTTCACCCAGCCAGGCCACCACTTCCACAGCTGTGACAGAGCTTGGACAGCCAGGGCAGCAGGGACACGGGGCAGCTGCCATCCTGCAGCACCTCCAGGTCCCTGGCTGCATTGCAGTGGCCAAAGAAACACTGAAGGAATATCAGCAGAAAGAAAACATCCTGCCGCTAAATCCTCAGTGCTCTACTTCAGCAGGCATCAGCCACGGCACTGGAGTTAAGGGTCTGGTTTGGACAACCCTAAAGTTGGACTCCAGTGGTCCTCAAGTCTCCTTTTCCCAGCACCCTGGCCCCCTCCACTGGCCACACATACCGCCTTGCAGAGGCCTGTGGTGAGCTCCTGGTGCTCTACAGCAAAGGGATCCAGAAGGTCCTCGCTGAAGCGTCTGTTGGTGATGAGGAAGGAGACCGGGTAAACCTGCAGGTGAAGCCTGGCTCCTGAAGAGGCAGAGACACAAGTGCTAGGTGAGCAGAGCTGGCAGCGAGCCCCAACACACACAGGGACCGTCCCTACCATCCACTGAGAGTGAGGTCAGGTCCATGGAGCAGGTCGCAAGAGTTTTCAGTGCATCCAGAACCTCTGCAACATCAGCATGTTCAATTGTGTCGAGATAGACGTCCCCGCTGATCTCCAGGTCCCCGCTGAAGTTTCTAAGGGGAGAGAAGGGCTTTAAGCAAGGCAGGAGAGCTGGGAACAGGCTGACCAAGAACACCCTTGCTGGTCTTTTTTTTCAGCTGATGACTGCTCAGTCCAGGGAAGGTCCCCAGTGCTGGCCACCAGCTGCTCACCACCCTCCCAGGTTTCCTAGTGCACCACAACTCATCCTCCCCGCCTTCGCGGTGCGGCTAATTAGCTGCAGAGCATGCAAGGGCTGGTGAAGGCAATTTAACAAAGAGCTTTGGAGAGCAGCAGTTGTGCCCCGTACCTGAGCTGGGCAATGGTGAAGTTCCTCACGTGGTAGAGGGTACTGAGAGGTTGGACCACCTGGAGGGAGAGGAGACATCTCACACCCCGCCCCTGCTTCAGGAGACATTATCCCACGGTGCCGGCAGCGCAGCAGCCAGCCAGCCTGCACCTGTTTTCCTGATGGGTCAAGTCTCTAGCATCATTCTTTGAAAGAGCCGCCAAGGCTCACCGTACCTCACTGACCAGGCTCTGCAATGGCTCTGTCCTGTTCCTCCCAGGCTGGAGGACAGTGAAAGAGATGGACAGCTTCTCCGGGTCCAGGTTCTCCAGGCTGAAGCCTAAAAGAGGTCAGAAGACAGTTAGGCCCATACCTACTCCTCTACCTTCCTTAGGAGATACCGGTCAGCCTTGAGCCCATCCTCTGCCACACACTAAAAGCAGAAGCCAGCAGGGCGGCTGAGTGAAGATGTCCACCTGTCCCCTTTGTGGTGGGAAGGCAGTGGTAGGTACCATCTCCAGGGAAAGGAGGAGCAGGTCAAGGACGGGGAGCCAGGCAGTTTAGCAGAAGCACTGGACTATGCAGATGTGGTCTCCAGCATCCTCAGCACTAGAGGGTTTTGCATGGGTCAGGAGAGGGGGTGTCAAGTGGAGGTGAAGCCTGAACTCCAAACTGGGCAGGTTTTGGCTTTGATGGATGTATAGGAAGGACACCAACAACAGCTGCTCTGATGCAGGAAGATCCCCACGCCTTACCACTGGACTGGACAGATAGTGGCTCCAGTTGCCAGCTGAAGGTGCTCCTTGACCTGCTCGCCTGGGTGATGACCGTCCGGATGAGGTGGGAGTTGGTGGGAGCAGGAGCATCCCCCCGGAACAGAGCCTCCCCTCGCACAACCACTGAACCATTCCTGGGAGGAAGATGAGATGAGGAGCAGCCCACCTCCTATTCAGGAGCAGCTGTAGAGCCCCAACAGCTGACCTGCAGAGGTCTCAAGGAGGCTTTGGCTAGAGCCTGAAACCCTTCCAACAAGGATCCCTTCGGACAATGACCCTGGGGAGCAAGCATAGCCCCACACAAGACCTGTCTGAAGCATTTTGCTGGGTAAACCCTTCCCTCCAAGCCAAACCCACCCCTCTCTGCCCATTGCCCCAGGGCAGAACAGTGTACTCACAAAAACTCGAGGACATTCGCCTGCAGGAAGGTCTCATAGATGGACAGCATTTGGTGTAACTGGAGGAAAGAAGCACCTGTTAGTTGATAAGCATCCCAGTCCAGCTCCAGTGGAGCAGTGCCAGGGATTTCCTTGTCCCCACCGTGCCCGGGTGGGTGACAGACCAAGCCAGGGCTGATGCAGCTCACATGTCTCCACTGACCAGCTCCTGCACTCACCATCAGCATCACTTCTTCCTCCAGCTCCTGGTAGCTCTCTGAAGACTTCCTGCTCAGAGCTTCGCTGTAAGCGATGCCCAGCAGCCGGAACTGCAAGGGCAGGACGTGCACGGGCAGATGCTGCGTGGGAGTGGGGGGCTTTGCCCCTTGGGAGCCAGGTTTGCCCATCATCATCAGCTCAGTCAGGGTGAAGGCCTCTCCTGTAGCTGCAGGGAGATGCTCTCTGGCTGCAGAGGGGTGCTGGGAGGTGACAGAGGACATGGACTGAGCATCAGGCACCACTGCTGCTGGTGTCGGTGGGGTCCAAGTGCCAAATGGAGAGCTGGCCGCAGGCACAGCGCCAGTGGAAGTTGGCAGGTAGGATGAAGACAGCAAGCTTGCAGTGCTGGTGTGGTGCAGAGCGCAATGCTCCAGAGCGGGGTTCTTGGAGCAGGGAGGTGGCACAGATCTAGCACGGGTGGGCCCTGGAGGTCCTGCTGATGCCATCTGGGGCTCGCTGTGCCCAGCTGCTTCTGCCACAGCCGCCTGTCCAAGCAGCACTCTCATCTCCACCACCTTTATGGGCTGGTGCTGCCCTGCGGTGGGTGCGTTCTCAGATGCTGTTGTGAGGAAGGGAACGGGATGTGGAGATGGCCCCTGGATGGGCAACCCCAGGAGAGAGGCACGTGTCACACCCACAGCTCCCAGAGAGGGGGAGGCCACCACAGCAGCCCCATCCGTGCTGGGAGCTTCGGTCACTCTGGGATCTGGGATAGCGTCAGGAGCTGCCGAGCTCATCCACATCACAGCAGGACCTGCAGCACTGGGAATGCTGGTTGGAGCAGAGGAAGGGCGAGCTTTGGCAGATGTCAACGGAGACTGCTGCACGGAGGGGGAGGACAGGTCACTTGGCTTCTCCGGGGTGACAGCAGGTGCCCCAGATTCCGCTGTAGGAAGGAAGGGGGCCAGCACTTGTGGGTGGTTGACGCCACGAGCCGTTGCAGCACTGGGAGATGCCAAGACAGCATCCAGAATTCCAGACCCATTTCCTGGAACCTTGGCCAAGACTGTGTCCAGCAGCAGAGCAGCTTCGCTGTGCAGGAAGGTGCCAGGGCTTGGCCTCACCTCTTCCTTCTGCCCACTGCCGCTCCTCGTTGTGGCTCCAGCCACTGAAGCTCCATGCTGGATGTCAGAGAAGACACTGGCCATAGGTGGATCAGATGCAGGCACACTGCTGGGAGCCCACGCCGCTGTCACAGTTCTGGCCCAAGAAGGCAAGTTGCTGGCTGTGACTGCAGCAGAAGACCTGGAGTTTGCAGCCAGGTGGCTGAGATCTGCCCTGAGGAGTGTGGTCTGATGGCCAGGGGACACCCCAGGGGCCAGCATCTGGTCACCTCCGGGTTGGTACGCTGTGCTGTGGCCCTGGGAAGGAGCACCCATCAGTGTCCATGCTGAACCTGCCCGCACTGGGGCATCAGATGGGACGTGACCAGCCCCTTTGGGTGAGACCAGCTGGGTGGGCACCACCTCCAGCTGGGCAGCCCCCGCAGAGGGACCGGAGGGATGCTGCAGCTGTGCTGGGGAAGCAGCAGGAACCCTGGCAGCTGGATCTTCCCAAGCATGAGGGGTGTCCACAGACCGGTCCGTGGGGCTCTGGGGCTCTGCCGTGCCCACTGGCTGCCCAAGGCCATGGGCTGAGGTCACCACAGGCACTGGTGGTGCATCGTACGAGGCTGGTCCTATGCTGGGGAGGTTTCCCAGAGGAAGGTGATGCTGGGAGCCAGGACTGGGGTCACCCACGGTCTGGAGGAGCCCAGCCAAGGTAGTGGGCATCCCTGTGCCAAGCCACTGTGTTGGGGACAGCATCACAGCCACTTCTGTGCCCAGCCCCAGCCCTTCCCCGTGCCTGGACCCAGGCTGCTGCTGCGGTGAGGTGTGAGCTGCTGAGGCAGCAGCTGCGGTCGGTGTCCCCAGGCTCCATCCCTCAGCATCTGTGCCATGGATCCCATCTCCTTTGACCTCCAGGAAGCAGCCTGGGGTGCTTGCAGAGCCCATCAACACCCGCCCACGCTGCTGTGCCACTAGTTCCTTGAGGGGGTCTCCACCCATGGCCACCAGATTGTCACCTGTCCCTCGCTGGGAGGTTGGCAAGCCCAGCAGAATGTGGGAAGGAGGCAGGGAGCCTGAGGGAGCCTGGGATGGAGCAGCCAGAGAGCCCAGGCTGTACGGCAGCGCGGTGGCAGACAGGCAGATGGCCAGCACCACAAAGGCTTTGCACCGCAGCCCGCTGGCAGCGGCGGCCACACAGGCAGCAGGACCCGGGGCCGTGGGCACAGCCCCTTCCCTCTCACCATGGAGCATCATTTTTGGCTGCAGGGCAGTGACATCTGCAGGGTCTGGTGGTCCTGCCCCTCGGCTCTGCTTGGGAGATGCCATGGGAGAGCCCAGCTGCAGAGAGATACAGGAGCTTTAGACTGAGTCCCTCCAAGCCTTCCCTATCCCAGCCCACCCCAGTGACAGTGCTGACCCATCCCCAGAACATCCCACACACCAGAGCCAGGAGACCCCTCATTAAAACCTCTCCAGCAGCACCTCCAGCCCAGCCATGGCTGTGCCAAGCCTCAGCATTTCCCAGGGATGCTCCTGGTGCAGAGCAGGGCTGTAGCCAGACATTACCTCATTCCCCACCTAAAACACCCCCCTCATCTCAGATAGCCTCCCCAGGGACACCAAGACCCCAGGTCCCCTCACCTGGCAGCACCCAAGGAGAAGAGAGCACCAAGCCCCCACCCCAGCCCTGTGCTTTTATCTCCTTTCCCAGGGTAGGGGTGGGTGGCTCCATTCCAGGTGCTCCCAATTAACACACAAACTAATTTGCCCTCTCCCAGGTGAAGCTCCTTCCTAGCTGGAGTGGTTCCAGCTTCCCTCTGCTCCTCATTAAGCCCTTAGCTCAGGGAAGGGGGAGAAACAGTGCCTGTTTCTCCAGGTAGGTTGCTCCCCAAACCCTGTGGATGCTCCTCAAAACGCCCCATTTGCAGGGAGGATTCATGGCAGAGCTGTTTCCCTGCTTTGCTCGAGTAATTTGGGCTGAAAAACGTGGCTTGGGGTGTTTGTCTCTTAGGACCAGGCAGATTTTGTGCTTCTAATGGGGGCTCGCAAGGGGTAGGGTGTTTTGGGGGTCCCGGGGTGCATCACCCCAACAGGAGGCAGAAGAGCACTGGAGGATGGGTGTCAGCCCCCCACGGCTCTCCTGCCCTATTCCTGATCCACAGACACCCCCACCAGCACCCCCTCCTCCTGGACTGTCACCTGGGGGGCTCAGGACAGACCCCTCATGGGTGCTGGGATGTGCTCCCTCCCCGGCGCGTGACCCATGGGGCATTCCTGCACCCCTGGGCACCCACAGCGGGTTGGACACTGGATCCAGCCCTCTGAGGATGGGACGGACCCCCCCGTCCCCAGAAAGGTCCCAGGGTGCCCATGCTGGCAAGCAGAGACCGAAGCACGGTGTGTTCAAAAACGAGCCAGAGCCTTTAATCCGGCGAGGCACCTCTTAAAATTCATGTTCTTACAAAATATTAAATAAAGTGAAGGAACTTTCTTCCCTGGAACCTTATATATAGATATATATAAAATTACAGTATTAACAAACACTGCTTTCCGAATTGCTTTACGATGCTGGGCACAGAGCCGGTGTGCACATCCCAGTGGAAAACCAAAAAGGCAGCCGCCGACTCCCCAGGCCGGCAAGCACACCTTCAGCTGAAAAGAGTCTATGGTATGGGTTGGGTAGGCATTTTTTTCTTTTTTCCTCCATTTTCTTAGCTTAAAATAAATATTTCCTGTAGTGAAATTAAAAAAAAAAACAACTAATAATCCTCGTCTTGTTCCTCCACGCCCTGCATCAGCTGGAAAAACACCTGAGTGTTGAGGTTGTAAGGCCTCTGCTGCGTTCCGCCGCTGCAGACCGGGCAAGGGCAAGTCCATCTGTCCTCAGATGCCGGGATCCTGCCGGGGGTGCCCAGCCACCTTTCGGTGCCTGTGGGATGGAAATGCTCCCTCCTTCCAAGGTCTCGCAGCATCGCTCCCCTCTCCTGCCTCTCCGGTCACACCACGTTTCCGTCAAGGTCATCCCCAATGTTCTCCTTTGGGACGGCTGGGATCTGTGTTGTACAGTGGTTTGGTTTTCTTGAACAGATTTTAAATCCTTTTTGGAGCTTTTTTTCAGCTGCGATCAGGACCGAAACTCTCAGCCCGACCAGTGTTGCTCCTGCTGCCTTGGCCCAGCGTAGTAAACAGGTGAAGATGTGAGTTTAAATAAAAAGGCAAATATAAATTATTATATTAAAAAAAAACCAACAAAACCATGTAACCTGAAGGCAGCAGCTCCTTATAAAGGTGAATTTGTCACATTTAAAAAATGTCTTCATTTAAGACAACAAAAAAAATCAGTCCTTCAGTAACTTCAATTGTGATTCCCGTGACCCTCAATGGTGTGTGACGTCTCCGTAGAAACTTTATAGACTGGAAACCAGGAGGAAGGTTATTGGGAACGGCGCGTATAAAGCAGGAGAGGCAGTCAGAGGAGAGAGGAGGGGGTGCGGTAGATCGCCCCTGCAGCAGCCAGCCTTTCTCCAGGGCTGGGGACCGTGGCGTGGCCGTGTCCGCGCTCCTTCTCTCGCAGGTGCGAACGCTGCTCCAGCGCGGCTGGGACTCCAGTTCCCTCCCAGTTCACCAGCGGCAGCCTAGCCAGTCACGGGTGGCCATGGCTGTGCAGCATCTCCAGGTCACGCACCCCTGCCACCACCCCCAGCATCGTCCTCGGAGGGTCCCAGGCACCAGTGCCCCGAGAGGACCTGTCCCTGTCCCCGACCCCACCGTCTGGGGCCGAGCGTCTCCCCGCTGGTCTGCTGGTCATGGCCGGCTTCGTCTCGGCCATCCGTGGCTGTCGCCGTGCCTTCAGCTCGCAGTGCCTCCACGCCACGGCTACCTGGGAGAGGACAGAGTGGGCAGGGACGGCAGGGTCTTCGCCTCCCCAACCCGAGTAACCCCCTCCCCACCCACAGCCCAGCCCAGGCAGTGGGGCTGCTTGCGTGCTCCTCCCAAACCAGCCCAAGCTCCCCGTCGTCACGGCAAATATGCAGACGCCTTGACGTAAACCCTCCTAAATCCTACAAACAGACGCATGCACAGAAGAGTTACCTACTTGCAGGGGTGCTGGCCAGCCTCCGAGCTTGAACCTGTAAAAAATACAGTTGTTGGCAATGGCCTTGAGCAGCCATGAGGCCTGGAGGTGAGCAACACCTCCTCGATATCCCTGGGATGGTTTTCCCCACCCAGGCAGACAGGAATAACCCCCCCAGCTCCACCACCACCCTCCAGCTCCTCCACAACCCGTGGAGAAAAGCTAAATACTCTGCTCCACAGAACCCTTGGCAGGACAAGGATGCCGAGGGACCATCAAGGGATGGGTGCTCCCACCGGACAGAAGCATCCAGGAGGCAGATGAGGCTGGAACTTCCCTGGAAGAGTCCCAGGGACCCACTGGTGTCACCCACCCTCCACGGGAGACAGCGGCCTACCCACCGAGCTGCTGCCGGATGGAGTCACGCCAGTGGAGGTTCAGCAGGTCCGGGTAGATGTCAGGGAGCTGCCTGAGTGCCAGAAGCTTCAGCATGCGTGACGTGCAGCTCTTCAGCTCCAAGTCCCGCAAGTGCCTCTCCTCTGAGAGCGTGGTGGGACGCAGCTCCACCTTGTGCTCCTGCAGCACTTGGTCAATGGAGGCCCCGGGCAGCCTGGGGAAGAGCTTCTCCTTCACCACATGGATGGGGATGAAGATATTCCCTGCCCGGACCACGTGGGGGAAAGGACACTTGCAAGTGTCTATAAAGGTCTTCAGCTGATGGAACAGCTTGTTGAGGAGAGCGGCCACGTCCTGGAAAGCCTGCCAGATCTCCTTGCCTTTGGTGGGCTTCTGTGTTTCAGGGATCCTGGAGCCGTTCTTGGGTTTGGGGGGGGATTTGGGCATCTCTCTGAGCTCCTCAGCTGGCTCTGCCTTCTTCAACCACTCCCGCAGCAGCTCCGGGGACGACCCGGACACGGCACGCGAAATAACGTCGCAGAGCGAGGTGTGCTGGGCGGTGAAAAGCTGCCCGGCAGAAGCCTGTGGGTCAGGGGCCTCGCGCTGCCCGGGCAACGAGACCCTCTCCTCTCCCGGCGTGCGGGGGGCTTCGGGCAGCGGGGGAACCCCCGGCAGAGCGGAGGTGCCTGGCTGTGGGGCCGGGGGGCTGCCGGCTGGCGGGGAGGCGGAGGGGGTTTGCGGAGTGGGTGCAGGGGTGCTGCCAGAGGGGGCCGGCGGTGGTGGGCTGGGCTGGGGGGCAGGGGGGATGCTGGCCGGCTGGGATGGCACAGTGCTGGGAGGGAGGGAGCGCAGGATCTTGTATTTTCTGAACATGAAGGTGGCTGAGCTCTGGAAGTTGCTCTTGTCCCCGGAGCTCACCTCCAGCAGCAAGGGCAGCGCCTGGGGCCTGGGCCCCTCTCCCACCCCCATCTTCCCCCCTGACCCCTCTTTCTCCTCTTCCGCATCCTCCCTGTCCCGCGTCCCCTCCGTGCAGCTGACAGGTTGCTGGGTCTCCCCGGCTTTCACCAGTCTCTTCTTCAAGCTGAGGTCCAGCGCAATGTCCTTGGGAGCCGGCTCCCTGCTCCCCACCCCTCCAGAGCTGCCATCCTGGGACCCCGGCTCTGGGGGCACCAGCTTTGGCTTTTCGGGGACCCGTCCGTAACAGCTTTCCCCTTGGAGCGTGTCGCTGCCCGTCTTCAGCACCTGGCCGGCTGCCATCCCCGCAGACAGCGGGCTGGACATCGCCGAGACGTCTCGGAGGGTGGCAGGCTCCCGGCTGCCCACCATGTTTTGTGGTGGGGTGTCCCCCCGCAGATGCTCCCTGCAGAAGGGGGCCGGGGCCGAGCCCTCTGTCCCCTCCAGGTAGTCTCGGTAAGGCGCCAGGCTGAAGACATTGTTGATCACCGGCATGGGCGGGGAGGAAGGAGTCCTCGAAGGAGGACGCAGCTCCACCTTGTGCTCCTGCACCACTTGGTCAACAGAGGACCCGGGGACCCTGGGGAGTCCAGCCCTCGAGTCCTTCAGCCTCTCTGACGGGGAGGTGGATGGAGAAGGGGGGACGAGTTCCTTGGCTGCATCCTTGCAGGCGACGACAACGGGAGCTGGGGGTCCCCCACGGGGGGTCTCCTGGGGGGCCGGGCTGGCCTTCCTCCTCCTCGAGTAAGGGGGTTCCTGCTCCCCCGGGCTGGGTTTCACCCAGCCCCCTTCTCCTTTGGGAAACGTCTCTGTGAGCCCAGCAGAGCCCGTGGCCACCTTCTCCGGGGCGCTGACAGGTTGGAAAGCGCTGTTGTGCCTCACTGCTGCTCGCCGCCGAGGACTTTCTGCCTGGTGCCGCTCACAGCCCGGATCCGTGCTGGCGAAGGAGGTGCCGAATACGGCCACGTCGCCACCGGGGCTGAAGGCAAAGCCAGGGCTCGGCAAGTAGCCGGCTGGCCGCGGCGGCTCGGCATCCCTCGGCAGTGCCGCCGATTTGGTGGGCGGTGATGCCACCGCGCCGGATGCCCTCGGCACGTAGGCGTCCGTGGGGCTGGGAAAGTAACTCCTGGAGGCTTGGGGCTTCAGGTAAGAGCCGGGAAAGGGTTCCCCACTCCCTGTGAAGCCAAAGCCTTTGTAGGCGCTGGGCTGCGGCTCCACGGCGGGAGGCGGGGGGTGGTAGAGGAGGGCAGCCTTATGGAGGGGCAGCGGGTAGTGGGCGTGCGGGTAGCAGGCCGGCAACCTCTCCTGGTACGCCGAGCTGGCAGCGGGCGGCTGCAGCTTGGGCCAGGGCTCCGGGCTGAGGCTGGGGACCTCAGGCACCTTCCTCTGCCCGTGGGGGGCGGGACAGCCGGCTTCCAGGAAGGGGGTACCAGGGGGAGCCCTGTATTTCTCAAAGGCGGCGTAGTAGGGGGAGAAGGCGACAGGGGAGCCCAGCTTCTCCTTGGCGGGCAGCGCCAGGCTGAGGTGCAGCGGCGGGAGGCTGGGGTCACAGCGGGGACTCCTCTTGGGGAGCCCGCTCCCTCCGTGGGGCTCGCCGGGGTGGAGAGGGTGGTTGGCGGGGGCGGCAGCGGGCAGAGCCCAGTCTTCGTCCCCCAGTCTCTGCTGCAGGCTCTCCGGCCGGGGTCCCAGCGGCAGGGCCACCCTGGGGTCCACGAAGCATGCCGGGGCTCTGTACACTGGCTTGGGGACAGCCAGGGGGGCCGCCTTGTTCACCGCTACCGGCTTCTTCACCGGGAAGGGGTGTCCTAGAGCCGGCGGCGAACTGCTCCACCTCTCCCTCGCCGTCAGCAGCTCCCGCATCAGGCTGCCCTTGCCCTTTTCGGTGCCCGGAGGCGGCAGCCCGCTCCCCAGGCTGTCAGGTCGGTAAAGCAGGCAGCTCAGCAGCGGTCCCTCGGCTGGCACGGGCTGGCTGCCAGCACCGGTGCCATAGTGCAGGTAAGCGGCCGCCGGGCTCCAGCGTGCCAGGGGCTGCTCAGGGCCGTCGGGGCTTTGCAGTGGGCAGGCGAAGTAGGAACCTTTGTAGTTGAAATGGTTTTCGGAGCCGGGGTTGGGCGCAGGGATGGATTTGCAGAGGCCAGCGGGGAAGCCAGCGGTGGGCTCTGTCTCCAACCGAGGTAGCTTGTTGAAAATCACAGGGTCCAGAGACTCCAAGTGCCGTTTTGAGGCCATTTGTATGTCGCTGACGGCGTTCTGACCGGGGTGTGCAATGGGAGAGGTGAGCTGGCCTTCCTGAACGGGAGAGAGAGAAAAAGTAAATCACAAGGAAAGCAGGTCCCCATGGCAAACACTCAGCCTGCAGTGGAATGGCATGAGGGGATCCTGGCAGGCTGACCAAGCATTTCTCTGGCCATCTCCTTGGAAAAGCCCGGAAAAGCTCTCGCCACCTTAGTTCCCAAGCCTCAATGACCGTCTGTTGCAGGCAGTGGGGAGCAAAGCCGGGTCAGCTCGGGTGAAGAGCAGGCTGCAGCAAGACACAAACACAGCGTACCCCAAATTCCCACCAATCACACATTTCAAGTTAATTTGAGGGTTTTCCCGCAACGCAGCAGCCTGCAGCTCTGTGTTGGGGGTGGATACTCTCTCCCTTATGGTCTCTTCTGATTTTGGGCTGCTGCTGCGGTGGGACCCGCAGTGTCAGGCGGGACATGCCAGCAGGTGGAGCTGGCAGACCGTCCCAGCATCACCCCGCACCCCCTCGAGCACAGCAAATATCCCCCCAGTATCTCCTGGAGTCATCCAGCATCCCTCCAGTGCCGCCCAACATCCCCTGAGCATCCCACTGAGACATCCGAGCATCGCTTCAGCCCCAAGAGAATCACGGGACCATCACCCAGTATCCCCCCCAGCATCACCCCAGGATTGCGTACATCACCCAAGCAAGCCCCAGGACCTGTCTGAGCATCGCTGGACCACAGCTCAGCGTCCTCCCAGTGCAGCCAAACATCACCCAGCATCCCCCAGGCCCAGGGACAGACTTACTGCGGGGGGATCTCGTGTCTGTTCTTCACCCCCCCACCCTCAGGGTTGGTTTTTTTTTTTTGTTTTGGTTTGTTTTTTTTTTTTTTGCGGCAAGAGTTAGCAGAGAAGCAGAGAAGGAAACGGAGGAAGAGAGAGTGGAGATAAGATAAAAGCCGTGTCCACAGAAGGGGAAATGGAGCAGATAACCGGGGAGACTTGTGGGGGCAGATAAGGGACCCGAGCGTGGTGGTTTTGCTCTGCAGCACAGCTCAAACCCAGCACTTTTCCCCAGAACAGCAGCTCTGGCATGAGCGAGCGGCCTGCGCCCCTCTGCCGTACCACTGGGTTGGGTTTCTTTCCCAAACTTCAAGAATTTCTTGCTTTGCGAGCAGGATGCTGCTTCCCTGGACTCCTCCGAAAACCTCTTTGGAGGGTCGGTGCTTCCCACATGAGAAGGAAGCTCCCATCCCTGCTTGTGCCCCCCCGAAGCAGCTCCCCAAAGAAAGGGGTCGTGAGGCGACAGCATCGTTTCCAACAGCTTCATCCTCAAGAGCCTCGGGGTGTTTCCAACACATCCAGTACCAATTAAATCCACCACCGCTTAGGCCAGGGAAAAAGCTCCCTTCAAATCGAAAAAGACTGGAGAAATCCCCCCCCCAAAACCCCCAAACCCTGCTTTCCACACCAGACCTTGGCCCGAGGCAGGAGGTGGACACGCACCAGTCCCTCCTTGTCCCCGGGCTCCTCCACTACTGAGATATTTTGGGGGCCTGTGTCCTGGAGAAGTCAGCTGCACATTGCCATGTGCCCCCAAAAACCAGCCACAGGCTTTCCTTTGGGACTTCGGGGGTCCCAAGCTGGGTTATTTACCTCAGGATCTCTCGGGAGGGTGGTGCTTAAATCCGTCTCCCCAGGAGATGCCGTGTGGGAGGGAGACGCGGCCATGGGATCCCTTCCACATGGTGATGACGCTCCGGGTGGACAAGCTGGGGCAGAAACCCCGGGGTCTTGTGACTTCCAACATTTCCTCGCTGCTTTTTCCCCTTTCCCTGAACTGCACTGCTTTACAGAACTCACGGCGCTGGGGACGTTGTGCAACAGGCCCTGCCATCGCCCCAGGACCAGGTTACGCCGCTGGGCACATCGGCGGTGCCGACACAATCTCCCGCTCTCCAAATTGTCTGAAACCGCCATAGCTGAGACCCCTTTTTAGGGGAAAAGGAGGAAAAAGGCCTCGTAACCCCCTTACAAGGAGACTTCTCCCCTCGGGAACGCCCCCACCCCTTCCCACCAATTCAGTGGGAAAGCGAGCGGCCAGCTCTGGCTTCCAGCCTTGCTGGAGGGACGCGGGATGGAGCAAGTCATCCCACAGCAGCTGCCGGAGCCAGCCGCATGGATTCTCTGATGTCTGATAGGGGTTGAGCTCATTAAGCTCATTAGGGTGAGAGCACTAATGGGCTCCCTCTTTCTATGAAATACACTGGGGCTTTGCCCAGGCCGGTGCCATCCCTACACCCGTGCCATTTGAGACAGAAGAAAACAGCTCTGCTTTTGCTGTTGCCATCAGCTCTTCCCCTCCGGGACTATCCCCTTGCAGCTGGCGCGGCGATGCTGTTCTTCCTTCCTCCCAGCCTCAGGGGAGCCACGGGCGCCAGGGTCCGCAGGGAGGAGAGGGGCATGTGGGAATTGGGGCTAGGGGACGCCTGGGCGGACGCTAACATGTGTGGCCAGCGCTTGCAATACCGAAACCCCACGGCTGGGGAAAGCGGTGGGCGGATTAAACAAAACCGATTTATTCCTCTTTTTCTTTTTTTTTTTTTGGTAATTTTTTTCCCCCTCTCTCTCTCCTTCGCAGGGGTTTTTCCCAGAAGGGGCTGGTGGCTAGGGAGGGAGAAAAGTAAAACCAAACAGAAAGGAGCACGTGCCACCCTGCTGCGTGCAGGCAAAACTTCCCCGATAAGCTCTCGCGGGCCACAGCCAGCTTTATCCGCAGCATTTCGGATGTCGGAAGGGCACGGGAGGGCTCCCCTCTGCCGGGGCTCCTTGGCCTGCCCAGGCTGCTGGGGCTGGCTGCGACGTCTCTTTTTCACTCCGACAGCTCCGAACAAGCGCAGCCGTGTCTGTTATCACCGAGCGCAGCGCAGGGCTCCCCGGCATTTCCTCCCCAGGATGCGACGCCCGAACACGGCAGTAATAAGCGGGAGCCTCTCATCGCAGCCTTCCGCCTCCTCCATCGCCACGTGATGCAAAGAAACAGCCGCCAACTCCCGGCCAGCCCGCAGGAACTGAGAAATAAAATCCCCACATCTCCTAAGCCCACTGGCATCGGGCATCCCCTGCCGTCCCAAGACGCCTCTCTGGGGTCCCACGGCGACTGACAGAGGGGGCTTTCCCCATGTCACCCCGAAGCGCGTGGACTTCTCCCCCGGTGAGAAGGCGGTTTCCTGTCCGGCTACAGCGCTGATTTCACAATCGCGGGGACCTTGGGTCCCTGCCGAGGAGGTCACCTTTCCCATCTCTCTGATGAGTTCGGATGCAATCGCCGGCAAGGTTTCCCCCTCTCCGCTGAGATCATTTAGGGGAGCAAACAAGAAGCCTGAATAGTCCCAGGTTCCTCATTTCACACCTTATCTCTCTTCAAAAAAGTTTGCAGCTCCTGAGCTTTTCCCAGGTAGACAAAAGCCCGGCCAGAGCCTTCGCTCAGACCAACTGGCTGCTTGTTAAGACACTGCCCTCAGCGAACGCACGCAGTGAGCTGTCGCTTGTGTTGCAAATTAGGCTGCTATTTCTGAAAAAGCCCCAGTGGTACTCCCTTTCATATAAAAAAACCAAACTTAATTAAGCGTGCAGCAGCCACGAGAAGGGCAGAGTGACATCTGAAAATTTCGGGGATTAAACCCCTGTTGATACACAGGTACAAACGCATCAGTCTGACTCCGACCCATCAGCGTCACAGCCCAGGTTGGCCACAGTCAGGCAGGGTCAGCCCGGTCCTCACGGACCCCTGGCATCACACCATCGCTCACAGACCCCCAGGCATGGCACCATCACTCGTGGACCCCAGGCATCACACTATCACTTGTGGACCCCTGAGCATTGCACCATCGCTCGTTCCCGCCTGGCCACGAGGCGCGGAGGTGGCGAGGGCCACCGTCCATCCCTCCGTCTGTCCCCTCCGCGCGCCCACGGCCACGCCGTCGGCGTGGGCAACGCGATATTGACCACCAAGAGAGCCCCTCGGCGGGTTTGTGGCCGGGCAGGGGTCGCCGAAGGCGCGTCCGGTCCCGCGTACCCGCCGCGCATCAGCCGCGCGAGCGACAGCGTCCATAAATGGGGAAAACCCCTGGAACCGCAGCCCGAAGTTCGTTATTCCCGGCACGGCCCGACGAGGAACAGAGGATCTGCGGGAAAACCTTAATATGGGCTGCAGGGAATTGAGGTTGAGGGGTTGTTTGACCCTCCGAGGGCCAGCGGCGTAATGGGCGAGGGGGTCCCGCCTGGGCGGGGGTCGCAGCCCGCGCTGCTGCCCCCATCTCTCCGGTTTCTGTTTTTTTTCCCCCCCACCCCGAGACCCCCCATCCCCCGCGCACCGGGGGCTCGATCCGGCCCAGCACTCACCTGCGGCGGCGGGGGCGCGTTGCCT
>WHYT01013098.1:17624-69835 GCA_009806455.1 Tetrax tetrax
CCCCCCCCCCCCCCCGATTAAGGGGAGAGACGTTCTTAAGGAAGCTCCCACCCATTAAGGCACCCTCCCTCATTAAGGGGACCCCCACTGCAGGCAGTCCCCATTAGGGAGGAGCCTCCCATTAAGGGGAGCCCCCACTGTACAGAGCCCCCATTAAGAGAAGCCTCCTCTCCCACTAAGGGGAGCCCCCACTGCAGGGAGTCCCTTCATCGTGGCAATCCCCTGTTAAAAGGAAGCCCCTGTTACAGGGAGACCCCCTCCCCCTCCTTGTAGAGGACCCCCGGTGCAGGGATGCCCCCCCAGCCTGAGCCCACCAGGATGGGGGGGCTGGATGTAGGTGCGGATGGAGCCGCAGGGTCTGGGGCTGGCCGGACACGTCTCCATCCATCCGCACACAAGCTGGTGGGCTGGGGTGGGCTAGGGGTGATTTCTTAGCCCCCCTCATGGTCACCATCCCCATCCCACTGAAAAAAAAAACTCTCCTCCTGCGTTTAACACCCCCTGGATTGAAGGGACCCGCACACCACAAAGGGCCGAGCCCCAAGTCTGTTGGCCGGCATTAACCCTCAGCGTTTATCCAAGGAGTTGCGCCTGAAAAGGCCCACGCAAAACATTCCCAACTAATAATTAACCTGTGCAAAGGGCCGGTGAATACCAGTAACCCAGTGACAAGGATGTTGTGGGATTAGGTGAGATGCCCAAGGCCAGGGAGCAAAGCGGTGGCAGAGGCTCAGCTCCCACCAAGAGAGGGAGAACGAAAAATTTCTAAGTGAGAGCTGAAGATTTCTACTTTTCCAACAGCCTTTTCTTCCAATATAGTCCAAGTTGCTCCTTGTGCAGCATGAAGGTGCCTCAAAACACCCTCATCCGAGCCTGGTTTTATTGGAAACCAAAACCTCCGGGCATCTTCAGGTGGCAGGTGGCAGAAGAAAGTCCTGGAAAAATGTTCCCTTGGAGGTTTCCCAGGAGAAGGAGCTTTACATTTACTAACTGTAAAGGCAGTGCAATGATTATTGACGGGGAGTGGGCTATATGGATTATTTCGGGAAGGGACCTACCCCAGCTCCAGCTCACCGAGATGTACGAAGCCGCTCACGCTCTTTTTGGCCCCAGTTCAGCACAGGGCTCAGGAGTGTGCTTAATTATGAACACAGGTGATGAAGGACCTTATTGAACAAAGACCAAGAAGCCAGCCTTTGAATTCTCCTCTCCTTGGCCTCACAACTATTATTTCTCCCTTACGGCTTTATTTAATTTATAGCAGTTTTGTGGCAGCAGCAGTTGATTCCTGCAAAGAAAATAAGTAGCTGGGAGGAGCTGGCTCTGAGTTGCCAGTCCCTGAGCTCTGATGTTTACACATGATTGCTTTGTCTGGAGTTCAGCGATCGGGTGCTGCTGTAGTATTTTCTTCGGTTCAATTGTAATGCAATTACAGAATAATTATTAGATATGTCATTATTAGATGTCATATCTTAGTGTGGAATATATAATAGCTATTATATATTAATGTGAGTAAATGAGAGGATAGTAAAGCTTGTTATTTGGAGTTATGGTCATTAAAAAAAAAAAAAATCAGTGTTAATTTTTACCTCGCAGCTCACTCGGCGCAGCAGGTGATCCCATTGAGCTTAGGTTGGTTAACGCACTGGCTTAACTTCACACCCAAAACCCCCTCCCTTGTCCCCATTCGGACACATCTCTGCTGCCAGTCGTTCTGCTGAACTCTTCAAACTAAATCTCACCGAAACCTTCTCCCCGGTTTTCGGTCTGATGGGGCTTTTTATTTGTTTTTTTTTTTCAATCTGCAATTTCTGTAATATCTTTTTTTCCTCCTAAAAAGACTTTTAAAGACTGTGACGTGTGGCATGAGGTTTTGACAGCAGCGTCCTCTAATTTCTAGAGGGTGCTTTGTTTTTATGATGACTTATTTGAAAACACACATGATTTCCCGTGTAATCTCCCTCTTGAAATAACTCAGCGCCTTACATTTCTCTAGAGCAGAGAGGGGGGTTTCTACCTGTCCACTAAGCAAATATCTGCTCTATTTTCTTCTTTTTGCTGTGAATTTCCTTCTCTCTCGACTTCCTGCGTGATTCATCTCTTCATTAGCAACTGAAATCGGCTGAGCGGTGACAAACCTGCTCCTTGCTGAGGCATCAAACCGGCCGGCACCACGAGCACAGTAGACACCAGCCTCAAAAGAAACAGCTATATTTAAAAAACAATAATAATAATAATAATATTATTTTTTTCATTTTAATTTTTTAAAAAGTTTTTAAGGCATAAGCACTTGGGAAAATGGCCTTTGGGAAAGGTGGGTGGTGATTCCCAGCTCTGCTGCACCCAGGAACTCTTTGCCCCTCCAGCATCCTCCGCAGTAGGCGAGAACCTGGGGGGCTCGGGGACCCAGCTGATGGGGAGCGGCACAGGCAGCCCTGCGGGTTGATGTGAGCCCAGGGAGGTGAGGGTTTGACTGAATTAGTCAAATTTTGGCCCTGTGGTTTTCAATTTTCTTTTTGAGGCTTCTCAGCCCCGGCAACGATGGCGTCTATCTCCGGGTTCATCGCTCGAGCGATTTTATCTGTGGTTTGCCGTGCTCGGGCTCTTTCCCCACGCTCAGGAAACCTGCTGCCTTCAGATTGCCGCTGCCTCCAGCGCGCCCGCTCCTGGGATGGGTCCCCAGATGCCGAGCCCGAGGCGGGGCACCCACTCCCAGGGTTCACCCCTTGAAGGCGTGGGGATGAGGGGGCTTCGGGTGGGAGACTGGGCATCAGATTGAACCTTTTGAGTTCAAGCCGTCATTGCTCCCCAGCCATGCCACTCCTCCTGTACCCCAAAAAGGGTTGGTTCTCATCCCAGCTTCCGCTCCCCAGTTTCTCTGGGTACTAATTAAACCCCTCAGGGGGAGTTAACCCCCTTTGGAGGGCAGTACCCCTGCAGGCCAGGGGTCCCAGTGATGGGAAGGGTGGATGGGGAGTGGCTCTGCAGTACCCAGCTCCCAGACACGGCAAAGCCATGGCCAGGGGACAGATTCCTGCCCACCTCCTCCTCCCATGGGAGATAACATCAGGAGCATCTTGCCTTTATTCCTTTTCCCCCTTCTTTTTTCCTCTCCTCCTTGATTTGTGTTGCCATGAAGCTGTGCTCTAGCTTCTGGAGAGCTGGTAGGCTTTGGCTGATCTCTCGGTGACAAGGAGAGGTGACACTTAAAGGTCACCCACTGCCCCCAAACACCACAGCTACCGAGTTTGTAAATACTGCATCCTCCCGAAAAGGCCACAGGTTCGCTCCTAATACCCAGGCAGGCTTTGGAGCAGGACCAGCTGCGTACGCAGGGACGAGGAAACTCCTCTCCCCTCCTCAAATCTTCTAGCAATCCCCAAATTATCCCTGTGGGACACAGGGGATGTGGGATCTGCAGAGGAGCTCAACCATTGGAGGGTCTCAGCAGCAGCTGTCCCCGGTTTCCTCGAGAACCCGAGGAGCTTTTCCTGGAAATGTCTTTGATTTCCTCTCGGCATCAACGAACGCGAGCGTGGGAAGGTGGCAAGCAGTTTGCTCCCCAGCCGGGGTCTCTCAGCTCCCCCCCTGCCCGCAGGCAGATGCCAGCCAAAAGCGGGGCTCAGGCAGCTTGGGAGGCTCCCGGCTGAGGTTTTGGTTCGTGCAGCTGCAGGGCCTCTCCCACCACGGGATGTGATGGCTTTTTTTGGCTCTGGAGCCATTTTGGAAGGGAGCAGGCAACGAGGTCCTCTTCTGCATCCGGAGCACGTCCCGTATGGAGGGCCAATCCCCTGGGTGCCGCAGGGAATTTGGGACACCAGCACCCGTCACTTTGTCCAAGAGGTGGCTTTAACCCCGTCCCAGCCTCGTTAGCAGCTCTCACCTTGGAGACAGCCTTGGAGGCAGCAACGTCCTTGATGAAGCTCTAATTATTGAGCTAATTGGAGTGAGAGAGCTGTACAGAAGGTCTTAATTTACACTTCAGCTGGTCCCCAGGCTCAGCCCAGCTCAGGGAGAGGGGCTGGGTCTCACCTCACGAGGGAAGGAAAACAGGGACGAAGGGATGGAGTGGTGGCAGGGGAGCCTGAGGGAGGAGGATGGAGGGTTATAAGGAAGGGCTCCCAGCAACTTCCAGGGTGCTTGAATTGAAAGTACACTTACAGAGAAGAGAGAAAGGTCAGGGTTTTCTCCTCCTGCTCATTTCTTTCAGTGTTGAGATGGGACTGAAGCCTTGAGAGCTGCTGCTTGTACGCGGGGAGGAGACCCAAGCATCCTCCAAGACATCTGCTCCCACATCTCCCTCGGTTCTGGAAGTCAGACCCCACACTCTGAGGGCTGGAAGTTTTTTGGGAAATGGCCCCGGGGGTTGGTTTGGTGGCAGCTTTACAGCTTTCCTCACCCGTCTTGTTCTGGAGTAGAATAAATCCACCCTTCCACTTGGGGTGAGATGACCTTTTGGGCTGAATTAGGAGAAAATAAGGCATGGGCAGGTCCGGTTCCTTGCCCAACATGATGCCAGCTTCATCACCTTCAAAACTTCCATTTACACCACATAAGGGCCTACAGTTATTTGTAAATAAATAAAAACCCAACCTGCACAACTCACTGCCCGAGGAAAGCAATAAGGACAAGACCCAGTAAACCATAGATGCAGGTATCTCATTATCTGTAGATAATTACCCAGAGATAATGAGATATCCAACCCCCAGCAACAGCAGAGTGGGTATGAATTCCCAAGGGGCACAAAACATCCCCTTCCCCCACAGAAGATGGGGCAACCCCTACGTGATGGCCGTGGAAGTGATGATGCTTCCCTGCCCCAGACAGGGTGGGAGCAAACCAGACCGGCCAAGAGGGATTTTCTCTGCTAAACCATATCCTCAGCAAACTGGTCTCCAAGGGACATTGAAAACAAAATGAATTCTGTTCTCCCATGGGGAGGAAAACACAAATAACACAAATGAATGAGCAGCACAGAGCAAACTGCTGGGGCCTGGGCACAGTTTGGGAGCTGAGAGCTCTCCAGCTCCGTGTTCCCGCTTGAGTTACTGCTTCTGCATTCACATGCCATTCCTTCACTTAAAAAAAAAAAAAAAACCCCAAACCAAAACTGGTGTTTCTTTTCTCTTTTGTTTCCCAGCGAGGGAGCTCCCATGGGAGGTTTTTCCCTGCGAAATCCTCAGGGAGGAGATGGGAAGTGAGAAGCTGAGCAGCCCCCGGGTACCCAGTCCCACCGCTGCCACCGTTCCCGAGGTGATGGAGCTTGCAGTGGGTTTGTTTTATAGTCCTGCCAAACACAACCTCTCCCTTTCTTTATTCTTTCCTTTCTCAAGCGCGAGCACAAAGCCACCATTTGGCGGTTGGGGAGGCGATGAATTAGGGCTCTTGACAGCTCCCCGCGCCCTTGGTGGAGCGGAGGCTTCCTGGAGTGGGGCTGGCAGGAACCCGGCCACATCCGTGACGGAGTGAGGCTGCCAAGTCGAGGCCTTGCCCAAAATCCTCCCACTGGGATGTTCCCAGGCGAGTCCTGGGAAGCGGTCAGAGCAGCGGAGCTGTCTTTTGCCCCTTGGAGCAGCTCCCAGGCTGAGGAACCCCATCCGAGGCCAAGGAAAACTGCTCTTGCGTCGTGACGTGGGCTTGCAAGCCTGTGGCTCCGGCTCCTTTCGCATCTCCTCGTCCTGCCCCTTCCAGCCCGGAGGCGCAGCCCCCTGCTCGGGTTTGTTCCCTGGGCACCCTGCTCCCGTCACTTCTGGGGACACCCAAAGGCTGTTTTGAAAGAAGAGGAGGGGAGCATGCAGGGCAAGGAAACCACCGTGCTTGGTGTTTTGTGGTGAGGGATAGATCTGTGGCCTTGGAAAAGGCTTGGATGTGGCTGGTGTCCAAAATCAAGCCAGATCCCCCAGAGGGCAAGGGATGGGGTCAGGCCTGGTACCTATGGGATCCGGGGTGCACGGCAGCTGTGGTCCCTGGGCAGGGGAAGCGTGGGAGGCAGCGGGAAGGCACAGCACCCCAGGAGGCTGGGGGTCCCGTCGGGAGCTGCTGGCGGGGCCGGGGCCGTGGGCTCCTGCTGCGGGTGCCTAATGAGCACCATGATGTAACCCCGGGTGAGCCTTGCGAGAGATCAGCCCGAGGAAGTTGCAGTCTCTTTGCCAGATTTGTTTACCTCTTTTTTTTTTTCTTCTCTTTTTTTCCACCTTGGTTGAGGTCACTCCCTTTGGACCTCCGCGACACACGGACCTTCCTCCCCATCTTCTCCGGCCAGTGGCCTCAGCGTGCCCCCCTCGCTTGCTCCCAGAGAAGAACCCTCAATCTGTGTGACGCTTTCCGCACACTCAAGAGCGAGCGAGGGTTGCGTTTCTTGCTAAACTTGTGGTTTGGCTGCCTTGGAAATGCCACCTATAGCCACAAATGAACTCAACGCGATGACTAAGAGGGCAGCTCGGGCTTGCACTGCCCCTGGGCTTTTTTTTTTTTTTTTGCTGTCAAAGGATCTGGGAGAGGACTGCTGGACCGAGGGGCCGGCCTCTCCATGGATCTGATGGAGCTGAACGCCCTCCCTTCACACCGCACCAGACCCAAGGCTGCAGCACAACATGGCACAAAATGTCCTCACCGGGAACACCGAGCGCTTTCCTCCCAGGCAGGGATGGAGAAATGGGCTTGCAGGAGTCCAGAGCAAGCAGCTGGTCGCTTTCTCCACAGGCTCAGGGTTCGCAGAGGATGGAGGTGGCCTCTGCCAGCTGGGCTGGAGGCTTTTCAGCCCCTCAGCTGCCTTTGGGGCACTGGGGATGGGGACACCTCCTCCGGGAAGGCAGGTGGAGGAGCATGGAGGAGGTCGGAGCATCTCTGGCACTTCCCAATCAGCCCTTGCCCATCTGCTTCTTTCCCTTCCACCCACCATAATTGGTGAGATTAGGGGATGAAGATGCTCAGGAACAGATCTAGCTGAAAGGTCAGCTCACAAGAGACGAAAAAAAAGGGGCTGACTTCCAACTGCACCCAGTGCCCAGCTCCAGGGAACTGCAGCAGACCTGCGAGGTGGGACTCATTCTATGGGTTTGGTTTGGAAGAGGTTTCCAGCAGCAAACACCAAGGATGCCGAGCCATGTCTGTGCGTGTGTGCTGCTGCACACACCTAAAGGCCTGGAGCGGTTTATTGATTTGTTTCCGAGTGGTTCCCAATGTGGGAATGGCTACGAGATGCCAGTCTCCATCCATTATCCCTGGTATCTGTGTGCGTGGGGGCTCGTTGGGGTCAGCCTGCATCTACCAGCTGTAAAAGGAAACCTCACGCGCAGGGTAACGCTAGGTATGCGTTCAATCACAACACCCCAGAGCTGGGCCACCACCGCAGTGAGTGACAAAATCCACTACGCACACGCTCTATACTATTTCTGTGTGATTATGTAAGGTTTAAACATTCACAGAAGTTTTTACATGGCCTTTTCAGTTCTTAGAGCTCATCAATCTTAATGTCCACAGAATTTCTCATCCTCAGCACAACTTCTTCTTCTGCCTTGCTCCTGCTCTGCTTCAAAGAAGTTATCTTCAGGTCATCACATCTCATGATCTTCCTCTTTGAAGGCTTGTGGCCTGGAAAGCTTATAACACACTTACTCAAGCAGAGATCAGTTGATTGATTTCCTATTCATTAGCACTGCAAACACACCTGTAAAGGTTAATTGATCAGCTATTGTCTATTTATTCATCTACTGATTAGCTTTGACCAGTCTTGTGATGGCCTTGGTAAGGGCTATAGCTCAGAACCTGTATTCTGAACTCGGTGAGCAGCAACAACATGGCAGTAGGCTTTAACACCAACCCATGTGCAGGTGACATCCCCACCCATGAGCTTCAGACCATTTTTGGTCCCCTCCTGGCTGGGGTCAGAGGTGGGTTCACATGGCTTTGCCGCGGTGCCTCCCACCCTCCTTTCCCCGGTGCGGGAGGAAAGGTGGCTTAGCTACACGGCTTTGTGGTGAGTTTTGGCGTCTTATTCTCCCCTTCAGCTTGCAGAAACCGCTGCCTCAGGAGAGCTGGAAACCCTTCAAAGTCTTCTGCAAGGCTTCCCAGCTCTCACCTGGCTCCGTTCCTGCTCTGGAGGTTGCTCTTTTCCCTCTAGGACTGTCTGGAGTGGTTTCTCCTCTTCCACTGGGAATCCTCAGCACATAACACCGATGGGGAAGAAGGCACCAAGACAGATGAAGGCTTCCTAGAGAAGAGCAGTGGTGACCACCAAGTCCCGGGAGTTCAGAGGCTTTTGATGTGCTAGCAAGGAGGTCCCTCTCTTGCAGAGATCTTCTTTCCTTCCTCCTCCCAGCTGGTTCTGGGTCTCTTAGCCAGGTTCTTACCAGTTTGGTTCAATCCTCCCACACCGCAGAGCAAGTTGTGAGCATCACTGCTCCTGAGTAGGTGATGAAAACATCAGAGCTGGTGGGAAAGGGCTGCCTTCCTCCCGGTGGGACAAGGAGCTCCAAGCAGGAGGGGACGTCGCAGCAGGCTAACCACAGCGACATGTTTTTCCTCTCCTGGGTGGTTTGGCTCGAGGTCTCATCAGAGGAGAGTGCAAGACCATTCCCTTTATCTGCTGGGGTGGGTCAGGGCTTGTCTCCTCCAGCCTGCAGAAGTGCAGCTTAATTGCTGAGGTGACCAGGAAGAGGAGACTTCTCTGTTTACTCACATACTTTCAAGGTGAATAACACACACCTAGCCTGGCTCCCACTTGACTTTGGTGGGGCTGCTCCCCACTCCCAGAGAGGGAGATCTTCCTCTCCCAGCTCACCCAGCCCTTGGCTTGTCAGGATGGGCAGAAGCAGCTCCTAAGTGGAAGGATATGGGGCTTTCAACCTCCTTCTGCACCACTGCAGCTGGGGGCTGGTGGCCACAAACCCCTCCTCACCAAGCACAGCAGCTCTTTGTCCTCTTTTCCTCCTTCGTTCCATCACACAAGGAGCTGCTTTGATGCCCTCATAAGACAGATCTTCCACCGATAACCGATCCTTGTGGTTGCTCCTGTGACTGGCTCCTATTGAGTCATTCCTCTCACTTGGACGAAATCCAGGTGGCTCCAGCTCCCTCCAGCCACCTTGGGAATGGGGAGATCCTCTCTCCCTCATCTCCATCAGCAGCAAACAATGCTTCCCTGCTCCTGACCACGCTCAGGGCTGCAAGACCTGACATAAGGCTTTGCCCACCCTTGGGCAAGCTGCTCCCAGGTCTCCGACCACAGCATCGGCACGGGCGAGCAGATGTGCTGCAGCTAATCCTCAAAACCTGGCTCACCGAGGGGTTTTCTTGTTCCCCAGCCATCGGCTGGAGCAGACGACCAAGGAAAAACATAAACTTCAGTGAACAGAAGTGACTTCTACACCCCTTGTAGCACCCAGCAGAGCGAGCCGGTGATGGCCCTTGTGTCCTGGAGTGGCTTTCCCTTCCAGAAATTGCTTTTGGAAGCCATCCTTAGCCTTCCGCATCATGCTGCCCTAAGGCAAAGGGCTCGCAGCTCGATGGTATGGAGAAGCGTCTCCTTTGAACCCCCAGGCTGCTGGATGTGTTTGATGGCCCTGGCTTTTACACAACAAGAGGCAGTGAGTAATCACCCCCTCATTTATCTTCTCTGAACTCATGATACTACGGACCTCCGTCACGCCTGCCCCCAATGGCTCTTTCCCAGCTTATTTCATCACCCTTTGCACAGGAGCTGGAGTCTTTCAGGGGACAGCGGCTCTCCAAGGGTGTTTGCTGCTGGGAGAAGGATGCTCTTGGGATTTGGGAAGCCTCCCTTGTTTGCTGGGGCTGCGCAGGGTGTGGGGAGGCTTGTTTGGGAACATCCCGTCCTCTCCAGCTGCCGGCAGCAGGAGGTGGGGATGGCTCCTGATGGTTATTGCCGTATGGGTGTGGTAAGCTGGATCAACACGGGGTGGTTGGGAAACGGGCCGGACCCTCTTGCCCGAGCCGGGGCCGTATTGCGGCAGCAGCCCGTGCAGCTCCTTGCAGAGCCCCGTGGCCATGGGTGTTCAATTGCCACCCTGGTGCACTGGAACGCCTCGTTGGCCTCGTAAAACCTAGTCACCGGGCTAGTGCGTTTTTTGGCTGAGGCCATTGCATTCTCACCAAGGGACCGCTCACTGGCTCCCTCCCACTGCCACCTCCCCACTGTCCCCAACCCTTCTGCACTCTCTGCCCTCACCGTGACCTTCGGTGGGGCCCGGCCACAAGATTAACCAATTTTTTTTCCTTCTCCTTCCCAAGGCGGGCTCTGAGCCCATTTGCTCTGCAGGGAGAATGAATTAAAAAAAAAAAAAAACAAAAAACAACCCACAAAAAGGCCACTTTTTTCACCATTTTCGTCTTGCACCGAACCCGAAGGTGCAGGGAGCTGTGGGAGCAGGAGCGCTCAGGGTTTTGGCACGGCGGCTGCCCGGTGAAACACAGCTGGCCCGTCCCATATATAGCACGTGGGGTGCTGCCGGATCCGGCCCCAGGGTGCCTGCAGCCCACGCGGAGCTGAGCCTGCCAAGCTGCCAGGGAGCTGGAGATGAACCTGAAGCCATTCCTTGACTTGGGAGCCAGCCAGGCTGCGTTGGCCAAGTGTCTTCTTTATTCCCTTCCAGGCTTTTTCCACGCCTGGGTGTATTTCCACAGCGTGGAGTCGGGTGGAAAATTACCGGCGATGCTCCACTGCCAGGTCCCTGCCCCGGCAGAGGTGAGCCAAGGCTACACGTTCAGCTGGGGAACTCCTCACCACGGGATGCTGCCAGGGCCCAAACACCTTGAAGCAGCAGCTAGGTCATTTAGGAAAAGCAACAGAAAGCTATTAAAAACAAATATATCCATTTTTGCTTGGAAATTCTTCTTCGGAGAGATCTGTACTTCACAGCCCATGGGAGAGGGGTTTTGGCAGCCCAAGAGGGTTTGCTCCTCAGAAGTATCACAAGAAACTACCAGTATATCCCAAATGGCACAAAGAAGCAGATAAACAGAGAAAAATGAAGTGCTCCAGCACCAACAGCCCAAAAACCCAACCAAGGGCCCCGAGAACAGCAACAGTAAAGGAATACTTGGAAGCTGAGGAGCAAACAAGCCGTCAAGTTTCAACGTGCCACCCAGGATTTCGCAAGAGGCTTTCCGAGTGAGCAGGTGGCTGGTGTTGCTGTAGGGAAGGGGCTATATATGTTGGGAAATAAAGGAAATACTCCAGCCAGAGGGAGGACGGCAGCATCGGCAGAGAGCTTGGGGTCACAGGGACCACCTGGGTTTGGTGCAACTCGGGATTGATGGATGGATGGGTGGATGGATGGATGGGTGGATGGATGGATGGATGGTTGCAGAAGCAGTGAGCAAGCCCTGAAGATCTCCTTTCTGCTAACCAAGGCATGATTCACAAACCACAAGGCTGGCCAGCCGAGACATTGCTCCTCCAAGGACGTGGAGGGGAACATCGCAATCCTCCTGTTGTGGGAACCCCCTGATTGCAACACACAAACCGAGGAGCCGAGACCTGGGTGCTGCTCTCAGCTTGGGTGCAGCATCCCCATCACCCAAAAGCATCCCTCCCAGTGCAGTTCCCCACAGGACTTGCACCCATGTCCCTTGATGCGTCTCTCTGGAGGTGTTTTCCTCATTAGAAGGTGCAGCAGGGAAGGTGTGGGTCCCCCTCGGTCTCTTTGCAAGGGCTGAGCAGATGCCTCCAGGCTCAGGGATGCTCACCCGACCCAATTCCCGCGCTGCAGGGCCCGGGGGTGGCTGAGCCAGGACCGGCAGGAGGGATGGAGCATGTCCTGCTTACATCCAGGTCACTGGAAAATCCCCTTGGCTGGAGCAGAAGCAGCACATGGACACCACATACGTGGGAGGGCTGAGCCTGGCCTCTCCCCTCTGCTTCCCTGGCTATGCACCTCCAGCCTTCATAGTTTTCTTCTCAAACTACCAATTTCTGCTGCTATTTGTGAACAGGTTTTGGGGAGTTCGCTTGTCCAGTCGGGAAGGGCAAGCCCAGGTGTTTGGTGCCCATAAAAAGAAAACATCTTCTTGGCAAAAAAAAGCCATTCATCACCTCCAAATCCCCTTCTTCCCACACAGCAATTTCAATGCCTGGAAAGGAAAAAAAAAGTAATAATAACTGAGTGAAGCTCTTGGCTGTCCCTGCCCCAGCACTTCTGGATGCGGGCTCAAAGCTGGGGTTGTGGGACCTTTTCCAGCCTGGTTCAGGAGAGGAGGTCCCACCAGCCAGCTGCTTTGAAGTTCAAGCTTTCCTTCTCCATCCCTCCTTTACTGGGATGGGGACTTTAGGGCTCACTTGCTGGGCCCCCAGCTTCCCTCAGCAGAGCTTTTCTTGTGAAAACCTTCAGGGCAGATGGCTGGAAAGGAGGTGGTGGTGGGATAAGTCACGGTCCTGGTGCCAGGATGGCTTTACCACCCTGGGTAGGGGAGAGGGATGGATGCTCAGGGCCTAGGGCTGAAATGAGCCTCTGCTCTGTGTCTCCCCCTCCCGATACCCATGTCCTTATCATCTTAAAGGTCATGGAAACCAGTTACAAGGAGGCTTATCCCTCGCTGAGCCCTTCCTCAGGGATACCTGCCACTGTCTGATCTCCAACATCTGGATCAGCCCTTCCCACCCAATGCCTCCAGGGAACCGCAGCTTGGCCCCAGCTCAGCATCTCCCCGCGGGCTGGGGGACTCCCCGGCCCCAGCTGGCAGCCAGCCTCGATGCCACCAAAGTTCCCAGGGACTTCCCAGGGCTGTCCCGGATGCACCCAGCCCTGTCGGGCTCGGGACTGAGCAGGAGGAGCCGGCTGGGGCTGGGCAGCCTTTGAAAGGGCTCCCATTGCATCAGCCAGCCTTGGAGAAGCTGCCCCAATGACACCCAGAGATCCCCTCCTCCTCCTCCTCCTGCTTCCTGAGGAGCTTTTCCTGCTTTGCCTGTTCTCCTTTAGCTCAAATCAGCACCCAGAAACACAGGGACCCCCCTAATCCCTGTCCGCCAAGGTGCAGCTAAGCCCACCCTGCAGCAGGGCAAGCGATGCGACTGCACCAATAAAAGCTGGAGCCTGTCTGGGGTATTCCCCCGATCAGGGCGAGATCCACGTGGTAAAAGTGCTCGAGCACTCCTGATCTCTAATCCCCTCCTCTCTTTATTTATTCTCCCTCTTTGCCATCACAATTCACCTGCGGTTACAGGTTTCCTTTGATTTTTGCTGCAACACCAATCCACTTGTTTTCTTGGTCAAGCACCCCAGTTGCACCATCCCAGTGATTACTGGTATTGAGAAGCTGCTGGAGAGATGCAACCACTACTGGAGAGGGCAAGTTTTGACCAGCCCTGCCTTTGCTCTTCACTTCTACTGTTATATTCCTGAGATGGTGCTGGCGTGCTCGGCATCCCCGTGCACTCGCCTGCGTCCCCATTGCACCGGGCAGGCAGGAGGTGGGTCCACTGGGGCTCTGCAAGGCACGGCAGGTGCTGGGCTTTCCAGACCTTTCGTCAGGTGGCTGGTGGCGTATGTAAATCCCAGCTTAGGGAAATCCTGGCTGAGGTCTCCCTGTTCTCCACAGTCACAAAACCCAGCACTTTCCCATCAAAGCCCAGCCCTGGCAGAAGAGCTGTGCATGGTGCATGGTCCCATCTGCTCTCCAGAAGGGGATTTCCACCTCAGGAGCCCACCTTGGCCTCTACAGGACCACACCTTGGCCTCTACAGGACCTTTTAGCTCCAATGAGACCTTTCATCCCTGAGCAATGATGATTTTTTTGGAGAAGGCTCCATTGCCCAGCGTAGCAGCGGCCATCCCATCACCACCTCATGATGTATTTCTTTCCCCCAAACACCCTGCAGCAAGAGACCAAAATTCCCCACAGCCTTTGGTCTTCCCATCGTGCCGCAGGGCAGTACAACCTCAAAGGCTTCCTGGATGGCTGGTTTGACCTCCTCACTGCTCCAAGCATCTTCTCCGTGTGTGCCAAGCCAAGTGGGTCAGTGGGTGGCCTGGGGCTGGGTCACCATGGCCTCCAAGGGATCAGGGGTGGGCTGGGGAGGCAGCATGGGATGCCCCATAACCAATTCCCTGGCCAAAAGCTTGGAGACACCATCACAGCTTCCATGTTAAGGGTGGGATGGTCATGAGGTGGTGCCGTCTCCCATATCCCACATCATCTTCCTCCTCCCAAAATTGTGGGCAGCACCTGGGGAGCTCCTCCTCCTCCAAGTCACCTGGAAACACATCCTGGTACCACCTGCAAGACGCAGTTAGAAGTCCATGAGCAAAAAGAAATCCCTCATGGTTGTGATCATCACTGTTAGTGCAGACTTTGGCAGGAGGAAGGAGTGAAGCTGAGCCGGCCGCGCGGGGTTGGTGAGGCTGAGGGAGCAGAGCTCGCTCTGATTTACACTGTTGAGCAACGGGCGTTCATCTCCAGACGGTTACAGGGAGCAAAGATTGAGAAATGGGTCAATTGCGCGAAACGGACGTTAGCACACTGGTAACCCCAAACCCATGAAAAATACCCCAAACCCCCACATTGCTGCAGTGATACTCATCAGCTCCTCCCAAACACCCGTGGCTGCTGCTGACGTGGTTCCGTGCGCACAGGTGGGAGCTGGTGGAGGAGCGGGCAAGCTGCCCCGCCGGGAAGGTGGCCACCAGCCGCAGAAGCTGGGAGCCAACCTGCCCGCCTTGGAGACACTCGCCTTTGCCTTCCTAATTTCAGGAGGCTCTTCCCAATGCCAGCTCACCTGGGGCGCGATCCCCCTCCTTTATCTGCGGCTTCCCCATCGCCCCTGAGGCCGCTCCTTCCCAGCGTGCCCCGCTCATCCGGCTGGGTGGCTGCTCCTTATCGGCACGGGTCAGGGAGCGCCGCTTCCCTCCTCCCCTCTGGGGAGGCATGCCGAGCGAGATAAGGATCCACTGGCTCCCACACCGGGACAGGGACGGAAAGAGACTCCCCCCAAACCAGGTGAGTGCCCCCCAAGGCCAAGGTGGAGGAGACCAGCTGCCATCGGGTGCCTGCTCTGCCAGAGAGCCCCAGGGCACCTCGCGCCGCAGCCACCCGCCTACGTGGCTGTTGGGCGCCCATCGCCCGGGCACGCCTGCGAAGGCAGCCCCACGGCTCATGGAAAGACAAAAATTAACATAAAATGAGATAAAACCAACAAGAGGAGGTGTGAGAGAAGCTTTGCACTTCATCCGTTGCTTCCAAAGCCTTTTTCTTCAGAGCTGCGGTGGAAGAAAACTGATTTTCCTCCAAAGCTTTGCACAGGTTGATGCCAGCGGAGAAGCAAGACTTTACCACACGCTTGGGAAAAACCAAACCCGTAACGGCGGTGTTTCGCATCTCATCCTCTGCTGGGCCTGGAAGGGGGCTCAGGAGATGGGGGGGTCCATCTCCATCATCACCTCCACAGCCAGGGTGGACCCTGCCCCAGTTTCCCATCAGCCTGCCCGCAAGGGAAGGGGAGATGTTGGGGTGGAGGAACCTCACCCACACTATCCCACCCACGAGGGTGCGATGGGAGAGACGCTGGCTCCGGGGGGATTTCGTGATCCCTGCAGAGCAGGGCTGGGAAGGGCTCACGGGGAAGGTAGCCCTCCCCAGCACACCAGCCAGGCTGGGACGCGGCCGGCCGGGATTTTCAGTGGCTGAGTGAGCCAGCAAAGCAAACATTAGCAAAGAGCTCCCGAGTCCTGTAAACAAACAGCCAATTAAAAGATGAAATAAATCTCCCAGGTACATAACCTTTCTATTTAAACACCGGCCAGGCCTGGAAGAGCTCCAGAGCATCTGACCCAGCGACGCCTGTGATCTGGCTGTCGAGCTCCTGCGGGATGGAAGCGGTGGGAGTTTCAGTGAGTGGTTTGACTTTTCTGCTTTTTTCCCCCTCTAATCATATTATTCTTTCTTTCTCACATTAATTTAACTCAGAGGGAAGGCCTCCAGCCCCTTATCCTTCTGCATCCCCTTCTCCTCGGGGAGCAGGACCTGGCAAGTTGCTGCCTCCCTCCCCACCTCTGGAATCGCACTGATGGCCCTGACCTGTTAATTTTGGGATTTCGAGCTGGTATATAGGAAACGCAGGGGCCCAAGCAGCCCAGCAGCATTAATGGAAGAGAAAAGCAAGGCTTTAAACAGAGGGCAGACATCCCTGGGGGAGCTCAACACAAGGTTCCGTGGGGATGAGGATGCTCCTTCCACGGCAGGACAGGCCCTGGGTGTTTTAAAGTCAGAAATCCTGCAGCAGGCTAAAAACAATGGGTATACGTGGGAGGGATGATGATTTTTTTCCCCCCAAGCCCTGTGTTTGGGGAATGCTTATCTTCACCTTAAAGATTTGGGATGGTTGGGCCTTCATGCCTTACGCTGGCAGGACAGAGTGAGCAAGGAGCCGTTGTCTAAAACAGGAGCCAGGAAAACTGCCAAGGAGAAGCAGCGTATCCTGAAAACCTCGTGGGTTAAGCAGGGCGAGCTGGGAGCACAGCTTCATGGCTGGAGCATCCTCGCCAGAGCTGCTCACACCCACGGCTCCCTCCCCTCAGCACCCAAAACCACGCTCCCCCGTCAGCCGCCTGACCCCTCGCCCGCTCTCGCTCTGCTGAGTCAGGACAGCGGGGAGCTCGCCCCGGCCGGTTTCAGCACGGCCTCTAATCCCAGGCTTAACTTTAAGCCCGGGCTCAGGTCCCGCAGAGGACAGCGGGCTGCTCCCTGGGCAGAAAGCAGCCAAATGCCCCAGCCAAGGTCATGGCCGAGTTATGCTGACCCTTCCCAGAACTGTGTGGGGGGAAAGCTCTGTTTTAATTAGGGTTGCTAATTGGGCCGAAATCCATGCACCTGCAGGCTTTCGTGGCCCAAAACTAAGCACGGAGGCCCCAGTGATAAGGACCGCTAAGGGGGGAGCATTGCTGTTTCGTGGCTGAACATTTATTTTCCACATCAGCCCGACGCCAGAGCCTCTCCACGCCACCAGCACATCAGGTCTTGGCCATCCCTTGTCTCCTTTTATTTTTTTTCAGAAAGAAAACCACTTGTTTGACTCCAGACTGTGGAAGCTCTTTCAACCCTTAGCGACAGCATTTCTTTTCCAACAAAAATGGCTCTTACTGAGTTGCTCAATGTACCAAAGCGCTTCGCTCTGCCCTGCTACCAGGCCTCTGCTCCCGCACGGAATATCTGGGGGCAGGGACCAATGTGAGATGCAGTCTGCTTAAAATATTAAAATATCTCCTTATTCAGAGGTGAAACATGCAGGTGCTGCCTGTGCACCAGGGACTGGCGGTGTGGCTGTCCTCCTCCAGAGAGGGGATGGAGGGGGGTGAAGCAGTTTGGACACCTCTGCATCCCCGGCAGGGAGTGGGTACCCCTCCCCAAACTCCAGGGATGCTCAGCGGTACCCCCAAGCCCCACTGTGGCAGGGATGCTCTGCAGCCCCTGGCTTTGGTCCTGTTCAAGCCCCCGCAGCGGATGGGGCACCCACCTCCGGCAGCACCAACCCCACTCACCCCAGGGAGGAATTTATTAGCAGAGAGCAGGGGAGGGGGAAAAATAGACCCAAGCCAAGAAAACCTGCCCAGACAGGGAAGTGAAAGCCCCAAAGATAGCGCTCCCACTCTTTCACATCGGGGCTTTCAGTAATCACAGCTGGTTTCACTTCTCCTTCACCCCTCCGCCTGTTCCTCCACCGGTGGGTTTTGGTTCCTCTCTGCTCCCCCTCCACCTTCCCCCTTTAAAGGCCGAGCCTTCAAACCGCTTCAGCTCTTATTTCCAGTTTCTAAACCACAGGGGTGCCGCCGATTCCCATGTCCTACACCGGTCCCTGAGCCGCAGTCCCCTCCGGGGAGCCCGGGACGTGGTGGGGCTGGGGGATGCTGCTGCAGCCGTGCCAGGATCTCTCCGGCTACAGTGGTCTGGCTCGGATGGATGCTCCGGGGGAGAATGGATGCTGGGTAAGGGGAGGAAGAGAGGGGTGAGAGATAAGAAGCAGAGCAGAAGGTGGAGCTCTGCTTCTCCACGGCTTTTCCCACACATTTGACTTCCAATAAAACCCCGATAAATACAACTTTTTTTTTTTTTTTTTTTAAAGAATTAGCGAACACAGCCGGCGCAGGAGGGAAGCATGGGGCTTTGTTCTGCTTTTGGTAATTTTAGTGCCGAAGCATGCAAACGCTGGCGAAGGGTCAATATTGACTTTCTGCTGAAGCAACCGGCAGGGTTCATTGACTGGAGGCGTACGGGCGCTCCAGCTCCCGGCCGCACCCTGCCTGCACCCTGCCCACAGGGCAGGAGCTTTTTACCCTCGCTCTGAAAATCTTTCCATTTAAAAGGAATTTTGTATCAATGCCACGCGTAATGTCCACCCCTGGTACATCCAAGAGCCAAACGCGCCCGGGGACATGCGGGATGCCGGGTTCCCAGGGGTGCTGTCAGGGCGGGATGCAGGCAGGAGCTCCCTGCCCTGGGGCAGGACCCAGAGGTCATCCCCGAGCACAGCAAGGGGCAGGAGTCTGCCTGCGCCTCAGCACCCCCGTCCTGGGGTCCCGAAACACAAACCCACTCTGCAAGCCTATGGCTTTATTGGCCGTGGTCTCCCCTCGCAGTGGTGAGCAGCCAAATTTTGCTGCCTTTATAAAGGTTGGCCAGGTTGAGACGCGTTTGCACAGGGGTCGGTGTTCACGAGGGCAGCGGGGACAAGTCTGCAGGCAGCCTCTGGGTCAGGGCTTTCCCCGCTGCCCCCACCTCCATGGCGGAAGGAAGCCTGGGCAGAGCGTTGGCTTCCCCATCCAGGTGTCCAGCAAGCTCACAGGCTGGGGACGAAGGGACCACGCTTCCCTCGCTTGCCACTTGTGCAAGAGCCCGCAGCCACGGGGGGCTGCTCTCCCACGGGCTGGGATTGCTCCCAGACACCATGCCCCAGATCTCCTTATCCGTGGGGAAGTGGTGCAGTGGTTTGGGAGGCGACTGCAGCCCCGGGGGTATCTGCAGAGCAGAGTCGGCACCGTGCAAACACAACAGCGGCTCAGGTCACGAATCATCCCCCACGACGAAGCATCCCCCTCCTCGGCTGACCTGTGCCCACGGCCTCAGAGCTGTGGCACATTTGGGAGACACGAGTCCGAGCAAAGCGAGCTGTGATTCCCTGCAGCAGGGACAAGTGGTTTCCAGCTATTTTTGGGGGGCACATGTTACCTTTTTGCCCTGTTTTAAGCATGTTCCCCTCATCCCAGGGTTTCTGCCAGCCACAGGCTGGGCTCTCTACTGGCCGCATTCCTTCGAGTTGACGTGGCTTTTCTTTCTTCCTCCATCCTTATCATGCTCATGTTTGTGAATCATATTTCTCCAAAGCTATAAACCACCCAAGCGACCTGTGTAAATCAAGTGAGACAGAAAGCAGAGCCAGGCACAGGGTTTCAGGCCGCTCTGGGGACACGTGTCTCCTGGGGAAAGGCTCTTCCAGCAGTGCAAGGAGCCCAGCAAAAATAAATCCTTTTCATAAAGCTTTTATCACAGCGCTTGGTTCCCCTAAGGCCATGAATTCTGCTTTCCCTTGTTTCAGCGGTGAGAAGGTGGTGCAGCACGCTGCCTGCCCTGGCACGCTCTCCCGCCGTGCCAGCAGCGCTGGAGGGAGGATGTGGGGAGAATTTTCGGCTGCCTCCGCCATGGGCAGGGCCGGTGCCAGGGGAGCTGAGCGGGTCCCTAGGATGCTCATCCCTCCACAGCCCCGTGCGGGCAGCCCAGAGCTGGCACCGGCCATCGGTGTCTTGCCAGAGGCTGCACGCCACGGGTCCTGGGGCTGGGAGCATGCCGGGCTCTCCCGGCTCTCAGTCTGGGGTGTCTTTGCAATCGCACCTGATGGAGCCGGATTTTGTGAGCCTCCACGGCAGAGCCCCTCTCTCTGTACCGCCTCCAAAAAACACAGGGGCCTGTGGTCAGGAGCAGACTGAGCTTATCTCAACTGCTATGACTACACGCCTAGGAGTCGCCTTTATCCTCTGTCTCCCTGGCCAGCACCAAGGCTTGCTGCTGGGTCTGCTCCCTTTATCCTCGTTTTTTTTCCCAGAGAGTTGGAAAAGCGAGGTACAACGCCAAAGCCAGGCTTACCAGAGAAAAATCCCAGTCTCTATCTGAAGGACAACATGACATCCCACGAACGAGAACCCAAAGAGGGTGAGACCTAGCAGGGAGCGACTGCCCCGATCGGATTATTTCTGTCCCCTTTCCGTGCATCTCTGAGCATCTTCAGCCCCCACATGACTCCCGACAAGTGCAGAAACCCCCGAGCAGCGCAGCCCCAGGGAATTCAAGCTTTTAATTAAGCTCAATTACTCCTGGAAACAATTTTTAAACTATTCACCGAGGCTGCTGGCCAGGGCAAGAACACTGCACCTGCAAGTTTTAATTGCAAGGTTGTCACCGCCGAAGCCAAGCTATCAGCGCAGTTGGTGCCAAGGAGTCTGTGCCGAGCGGTGCCGGGTCCTTCGGCACCCTCCTTATCGCAGGCCGGGGCGGCTCGGCTGCTTTCTAATGTCTCCCAACTCGGGAGGGCTGGAGAGGCAAAAAAACTGATGCAGGTGGAAAGGAAAACCAGAGGGGCAGAAGCCAGGACTGCCATGATCCCTTTGGACCCCTTACTCCGGCTCTGCAGCAGAAACACCGGATGCCCCAGGTGAAGCAGAACAGGAGCCTCGATGAACCAGCAGAAAAGAGACTGAATCCGAAAATCTCAAATATTTCCCCAGCAGAGATATAGTGCTGACCCCTCAGAGAGCCCGGGAGTTCTTCGGGGTCACCGTGGCACCCACGGGACCTGCAGAACATGACCAGAGGCTCGCGGGGAGCAGGATTTGCAGCTACCCCGGGTTTAGTCTAGGAAGGGAGGTGCTGGGGAGATGGGGGCATTGTCCCCCCGCGTGAAGCAAGCAGCCGTGCATGCGATACCGTCCCGTCAGGGTGAGACAGCACTGCTGTACATCTGAAGTGAGGGAGGGTTAACGGGGAAGCAAGATGGTGGCTGACGCTGTGAAAGGCTCTGCAAAGGCCCTGACTCACCGATGAGCAGGTTGAAATCAAACACAGATGATTTCATAGTGACCTCTCTCCCACGCCCGGTGCTCGCCCTGCATTTCTCAGCCCCCTGGCCCTGGCACAGGCATAACAGGGTGGCTTTGAATGGGCCACGCTCCAAGCTCGGGGTGGACAGGATAAACCCCAAAACCAGCTGTCTGCAACACAACAGGTCACAAACAGGTGGATCAGCAGTTCCTTTGCTAACAGCGCAGGTTTGGAGCCTGAGACCTGGGAGCCACCTCCCTTTTCCACTGAGCCCATCGCTCCGACAGACGTTGTGAGTCGTGAGGCTGAGGGTGGGGAGCAAGGCAGGGCTGGGGGCTGCAGCTCTCCCAGCTTGCCAGGGTCCAGCTTTGCGAGGGCAGACCAGCAGTCCCACGCTGCCGTAGCCTTGCATTCCCTATGTAATAGGTAACTAGTCTTGCAATCACCATGTAAAGCATTCAGAAGGAAGAGTCACTTCTCAGGGCTTTATTTGGGTATTTTTAATTCTGCCACAGCAGGGAAAGCCCACCTGTATGAGCACCCCCCAGTTCTCACTTGCCACCACCAATTCATCACCCTCCGGCGGCCACCGCCCTCTCCCAGCACCCAGCCCTGCTGCGGTCGCGGAAGAAAAAAATGCTTCCTGCCACCCTGCGCTTTCGAAGACACGAAGCAGGCAGCGTCCCCACTCTGCGGGCGGGCAGGGCAGCCAGCAGCACCGCCGCTCGGCTCGCTGCAGGCAGGTGACAAATCCGGAGCCCCTGGGGTGCGACGCTGCTGCACGCAGGTTCTCGAAACCAAGGGTGTCGCAGGGACACGACTGCTTAAAATCTAAAAGCAGGGGGGTTTTGTCACCTGGTGTTTTTGTTTGTTTTTTTTTTTTTAACTTGAGTTTTTCTGCAATCTGTTCATGTGTCTTTTGCCCCAGGCTCCCAGGACAAAGGCGTGGGATGGGACAGGCAGGTGGGATGATGTATGTCCCATCCCAAGTGACAGCAGAGGGACCTGACATCCAGGAAGCCAGCTCCTGACCAAAGCCAGACCATCTGGATGCAAAGCTGCACCACGGCATCTCCCTCCTCTTCCTCAACCCCATGAAGCCAAGCAGCAAAGGGATCACATAGAGTTTGGGATACGGGGGAAGCAGCCGGAGAAATGGATGCTCAGAGTCATGTCCAAGCCCAGGCAAGGCTGGGTCTAAGCACAGGAAAGGAGGAGGGCTGCTGCCTTAGCTGAGCTTTTGTCCCAGCTGTTGATCGCTCCCAAGCCAGTGCTGAGAGAAACAGTTTTAAACAGCATGAATGAAATTGCAACGCAGCAGGTTCTAAGTGGATGCTGCCTCGGTCATCAGAGCATTTGACAGGAAAGCGAAACGAAAAAATAGCGTGTGGCTTAAAAAGAAGAGCTGAAGAAAAAGCATGCAGGCAGCATCTCGGGCCTGAAACACACGAAACTGTGAGGGATGGAGATGTCAGGCTGTCTGCCTTGAGGAAGCCATCACCCAACACCTCTTTTGACCTCGGTGGCCAGCCAGAGCCCGGCAATCCCGGTTTGGCAGCGGCGAGGCTGGCAGCACCTATTTACCGAGCCTGCACAAAGCCCTGGTTCTGAACACGATGGGAATTTGGCCCTTCACTCATCGCCCCAAGCCTCGCCCTAGAAAGGCATTGTCCCAAAGTCCCCTCCTAAAGCCAAACGAGGGGTGTGACAGCAGACAGGGCTTCCCCCAGCTTCTCTTTCCGCTGCTTTTCCACAGCAAGCAGCCAGCGAAGCGTACCTGCCCGCAGGCTGCCTGCACCTCCCTCGCCGTGGGTGGGGACACGTGCCTGCGCTACCGGTGGGAGCTGCTCTTGCTTCAGCCCTCTGCCTCCGAAAAGGAATTTAACTGTTTCTTCCATTTGCCCGGAAGGAAAGGCGGTTTGGGCATGGATTTATCCCAGCCTGTCATGCTATCACGACCTGGCTCCAACTAAAATCACAGCAATTACACAGAGGATCACTTAGCAGCACAATTAGTACCTGTTTCTGCAGCAGAGACAGACAGACCAGGAGCAGTAACCTCTACACAGGAGTTTTCTTTGCGGGTTTTTTGGCCACTGTGAAGTGCTCCTTTCATTCCCTTGGGTTCTACTCAGCCATATATTTCTATTCCTGCCCTAAATATTTGCAGGACAAAGAATTAACTCCCTTTATTCAGGGAGCTGTGAGTTATCTGCAAGCCTGAACTTAGGCCTCTCAAAAAAGGCTGGGAGGAAAATCTGTCTTCTTAGCAGTTTTTTTTCTGCCTTTACAGATCAGCCCACTAAGACTGGTGCTACCATCACAAGCACCAGTTCTGTGTGCTAGCAGGCCACCCAGCATAAGTCCTGGATCTAGAGAGGCCACGTTACCCCTTTCTGTGGAATTATCGGAGCCTGCGCTTTGGACACTGTACACTTTTTTGCCCAGTCTATGGTGTCCGGAGAAGCCAAACGATACCTGACGACGCTTCTGGAGAAGCTTACGCCAGCAAACCAGATTTGTGACAGATGAACACGCTTATCAAGGACATGGTGGTTTGACCTGGTATGAGGAAGCTTACTGTCAGATTTTCTGCATTGCGAAGTCACAGACTCGGCAGAAGGATAAGCAACTGCAGCCACACAAGATACCCACGGCAGAGCCCAGACGAGAGCTCCAAGGTTGAGTTACAGCTGCAACTGCCAGAATACATATTTTTCTGTAAGTAGGAGAAACAACCTTCACCACAAAACTCATGGAAATCAAGAGGCAACTCTTCTACTGCCTTCAAAAAGCTTAAAGCAAGATCCTCTGATGGGTGGAGAGCTTTCACCACGTGAACAACACGAACAAATGATGCAGGTCCCACCTGCCTGTGTTCATGACCACAGTACCCCTACGGCCCTCCGTGTGAGCCACAAGCTCTGCTCACACCAGGCTCCTTCGGACTTGACGCCCAGAAGCTCTAAATCCCCGGCTCTCTGCTAGTGGAAGAGCCAAAAATTAGAAAGTTCAGAGGTTTTTATTTGTGTGGAAGAGATAAGGAAAGCAAACATACCCCGATAACCTCTTCCCTCGTGCGTAGCAGTCTGAAGGTTGCCTCTGTAGGCAGGATGCACATTCTGTACCGAAGGCTTTAAATTTGACTGAGTCTAGTTAAAAATAAACTCTCTGGGTCAGCAGTGCTACAGCAATGCATTCGACACCCCCAGTTTGCTGCCATTCCCCTCAGGAGTGGGATCATGTTTCCAAGGAAAGGCTGGACTGGGGGAGCCCTGGCTGGTCTGGCCTACCAGGCCACAGGATTTCCCAATTTTTTCCTGCCAGTTTGTTAATTTTCAAGCTGAAAAGGACCATCATAGGCAAGGTCTGTCTTCGCTGCCTTGGGAAACGCTCGCCCCAGCTTTCCGCAAGGGCCCAGTCTGTTCATGTCCTGACTGGAGCACCAAAACAGGCAGGTGTCATTTTGGTTCACAGTTGACGTCCCTATCCAGTCAAGATACAAAAGGGCAAAGGCTAAGCTTCTTTCAGTCAATTTTTCCCAATTTCTGATGAAAACAACACGCAGACACAACAATTTAGCAATCATGTCAGGCACAACCCCTCATCAGAGCCGCTACAAGAGGCAACTTTGCAAGGGTAGAATTAAAAGCTCTTTTTTATTAAGTTCCTGTAAGGGAAATGCTGTTTGGACAGTGACTCCTGCTGGAAAGCAGAAGCCAGCACAGCTATTGACCAGGCTTTGGATGGCAGGGATGTCCCCGCCGCGACAGGCTGGAAGGGGATGGCATTATCCCCATCACCAAGACTTGCACAGCACTCGCCTCTCTAGCAGCCCTTGAGGGAACCACTGGACCTGAAATACCTTGGCAATTCCTTCCGCAGCCTCCTGGGAAAGGAGCGCATGGGAAATACTGGGGGGCGAGTGGCCTAGGGGAACGTTACTCTCTCTCTGCAAGATACCACAGTTTTCCCACACTAAAGCAGCATGTTCTTGGCTTTGGTTTCTGAAGTCTGCAGTGATGTACCACATTTCAGTTTGGCACCAGCTGGAAGACAACCGTTTCGCTCCTACGGTTGAAGAGCACGCTATAGGTCTGCATGCCATCTCGACTCAGCTTCCTGTTGGTTTGATCTTCAAATCGTCAGGGGGGCAAACAAATGCAATGTACGTGCCAAACCACTAGCTCTGTGTTGGCAAGTCCCGCTCTTCAAGGATCCTTTTCACGCTCTCCACAATGGTCCAGACTTCTGCCATGGCACCTCGACCTGCAGGGTAAGAGCAAAACCACCCGGTGAAATCCAGGTCCCACAGTTCTCCTGTCCCACGTCCTCGCTTCTCCACACACCGTGCTGCTGCAGAAAATCAGATGTACAATGGTGAGATGGCACTGCAAGGCTCACCGAGTATCCCCACGTGTTTCCTCATGACTCGCCCAACAGAAAGCGACCACAGAGGCCAGAGGATCTGCTCGGTCCACCCGGTTCGGCAGGGGTTTTGTGGCACACTTGAATGCCATCGAGGAGGAGTACTCACGCTAACTCAGTTTGGCTCGTAACTCCGAAGTCTAAGCAGGAGCACAAGCTCCTCAGACAGTCAATGGAGAGAGGCAGGAAACCTCAAAAGGCAACTCATATGACCTTAATAAGTACCTCATGTTCTGAATCATCTCCAGAGGTGTCTGCACCTAACCCTTGACCTCACAGGGAGTCACTATCTTAGCTCACACTGCCCTGGGGGCAAGCGTGTAAAAGTGCCTCCAAAAGCGTGTGGGTATGAAAATACCCCATTTGACCTCCTTTCTCCAGCGTAAACATCGCATGCGCTCAGTAACTTTTTGAAATAGGCCTTTGCCTATAAAAAAGACTTGCCGAACTCATACCATTCCCATGACTCTGCAGTTAGACCCACATTAGAGAAAGCTGTCCTGGATTCGCACCAGCTTGAATCTTGGGAGTGATTCTTGGAGAAGACTGAGTGCTGCACAGAACAAAATGTAAAAGCTTTTCCTTTTGGACCGGTTAGTTGCCAGATGAACATCTAATCTGTGCTTCCCTCTGAAATACGTTTTAAACTCAGGTTCAGAATTTTAAGGCCAGAGATCATTAAATTATCTTGTCCAACCTCGTGTACGGAACTCAGCACTCATTCCATTCACTCCTCTAATTTCCTTGGGGCTGAGGAAAGATACTTCTTCCACCAGCACTTGTCTCCATTGGAAGACTGAGAAGATGGAGTCCCTATTGATCTTTTGTCCTGCTGGCTAACTGCTTTAATAATTTAAAGTGCCTTCTTGGTCATCAGAAATTAGTTCTGAGGTTTTGTTTTCCTCTTTTTTTCTGGTCTGCTACTAGAGCTGGGTCAGCAAGCACACACCTGAACTGTTAAACCAGCAGCCTCCAAAGGACAGTAACAACCTGAGTGCAGGCCAGAGATGGAGGGCAATGAGAAAGGCCATCCTGACCAGCAGAGAGAGGTGCTCTCTGTGGGCAGGTCACAGCCCTGAGCCTGTCTGGACCCTCAGTTTTGCAGCACAGATGAGCCACCCAAGCCTCGTCTGGGACAGAAAGTAATTGGACATAATGGAGGATTTGAGGTGAAGAATGATACTTCTGAAAGGTCAAGAAAATTGAGTTTCCCTGCAAAGTAAGATTCATTTGCCACTACGCCTTTTTCGGACCTGTAAATCCCGGGAGGCCTGAAGCATCCTATGGACAAGCAGCAGGCAGATCTGGGCCCTTCTAACACCCTAACCTCGAGGAGTGGAGCTGCAGCTGACGGGTTCTCCTAAACAGGAGAAATTCCCTGACTGCCTCTGCACGGTTTGGCAGAGCTACACTCTTTGAGAACATTTCCAAGACCTGCCTTTGTCCTCCACCACCCACCTCCTCAACATCTTTGGCAATTCACAGCTGGATTTTTAGGTTTAGCAGAGCAAAATCTTGCTAAGCAGCCTGGCTTACAACACAGCTCATGTCTACAGCTAGAAATCTTCCAGTGTGCCAAGCTCTAGAAACCCAGCCAAGGATGATGAAGATACTAGCAGTCTGGAAACATTTTCGCAAAGGCAAATTGCTGCAGGCCTATGTGTGGTGCACCACCTCTCAAAGCTCTCTTTATATCGTGGCACATGGTTATCATCGAGGCCAACAGCTGATAGCTTACATTTTACTATCCAATCAAGGAAACATCTTAATTGGCCACTCAATTTACTTTGTTATTTTAACTCTCTTTTAGCTGAACACTATATCCAAAACAACCAAAATTTTTCTTCAGGAAAAAAAAAAAAAATCAATCAGGTAAAGTTTGTAATGTAGAAACTTGGTGGCAGCCAGGATCTGGCCTATTTCAGGTGAGACCAGCCACACAAGTGAAGAAGAGAAACCTCTCTTACAGCAAGACAAACCACAGTGTCAACAGACAAAACTGGTGCAAACGGAATCTCTTTTCTTCTACACCAGATGTGTGAGCTTTGCTACCTGCTGGGCAAACCCCTTTGGGGATGAAACCCACAAAAATAAAAATTAGTGTGGAAGAAGAGGCTTTGGGGTGAACAGCCTGAAAAAAAGAGGGGAAGAGAGGAAAAAAAGCCAGTGGTGGAGACTGTCTTGGGTCTTCAGAGACCTGGAGTCCATTACCGCTGTACTGGTTTTGGCTGGGACAGTTAATTTTCTTCACAGTAGCTGGTATGGGGCCATGTTTTGGGTTTGTGCTGGAAACTGTTGATAGCACCGGGATGTTTTAGTTACTGCCAAGCAGCGCTTACACAGAGCCCAGGCCCTTGCTGCTGCTCACACCAGCCTGCCAGCGTGCGGGCTGCGGATGCACAGGAAGTCGGAAGGGGACACAGCTGGGACAGCTGACCCCAACTGACCAAAGGGATATTCCATACCATCTGATGTCATGCTCAGCAATAAAAGGCTGGGGGAAGGTTGGTGGTAGGGACGCTGCTCAGAGACTGGCTGGGCATCAGTCGGTTGCTGGTGAGTAATTATTTTCATTTGCGTCACTTGACTTTCTTGGATTTTATTTCTCCCTCTCTGTTATCTTCCTTTTCCCTACAATTTATTATTATTATTGTTATTATTATTTGATTTTATTTCAATTATTAAACTGTTTTTATCTCAACCCACGAGTTTTCTCAGTTCTACCCTTCAGATTCTCTCTCCTCATCCCACTGCAGCAGAGTGAGCGAGCAGCTGTGTGGTGCTTACTTGCCAGCTGGGGTTGAACCATGACAACTACTTTGCCATAATTTTCCTACATACTGCCAAGAAAATCCCGGCATTTGCCAGCAGGAAAATCTTGTTGTGAATTGACTCACAAACACAAGTGGAGTCAAGTCTGACGTGTCTACTTTTACCTCAGCTGTCCATACCATCCTTCTCCTGCAAGCTCCTTCAAGAGTTTGCTCTCTGAACTGAATATGAAGCAGCTCCCAAATGACTGCTGGTTTAACGAGGTAACTCCCGACCAGCGCTGGTTTATGTTGCCATTCTGAGCTACAAACCACAGCAATTCACATGCTGCCTCTTATGTGGCTCACACAGCCCTGTCGCAAGGGCGGCAACCCCCAGGAAAGGGGCAGGGCAGAGCGGCGCAAGGTGGAAATCACGTTCACCACCCAACTGTAATCCATTGGAGCTGGTGAGTCAACTCACATGGCCCTTTTGCATCTCAGATCCCCGTCTGTGAACAGGGATGACAGCAACACCGCTCTGCCTCAGGTGCGGGAGCCTGCAAGAATAAGCACATTACCCATTAGGAGGCACTCAGCTGCTTCCTACGGGAAGAGGGATCCTATATAGGTACGAAAAAAGGTGAAGGGAAAAAATAAAGGACAAAGAAGCGACGCCAGATGGCCTTTCCACTTCTGCCAAAACGTCTGCACGGAATGACCTCTTCTGGGCGTTTTCCCTTAACATTTTTACAAGTACGTAAGAAATTTCATGTAATCAAGTCTAAAATCCCAGCGGAAGCATAATTGTCCAGGATATTTCAACTGATGCCTGAGTTACTTGACTACACTTACCTAACTGTAAATATTTTTTAGTCTTCAGCTCCAAAAAAAACACTCTCTAGCAGTACTGCATCTACCTAAGAATTCAGAAAATAAGCCAGCCCTAGAATTGAGCCATGAAGAACATTTTAACATCCTGTCTTTGCTACAGACTGTTTATTGAACTATCTGACAGAGCAGTTAAAATCCTGCTAGACTTGGGGTTGTTAAACAAACGTATGAGTACACTACTGTGCAGGTAATGGCACACTTGTTATTACGGCTAGAACGGACGACGTTTTACAACCAATTTGTCCAAGAAAATTTAGACTATAAAGCAAATCTGCAAATCCATTGATCCAAATTGCTTGTATAAAAACCCTTCTCAAATCCTCCCGAAAGTCAAAATATCTCAATTTAAAGCAGCTCCTAAAATATAAATGAGACCACTTCAGTAGTATTTCTTAGCACTACGAGTTAAGCCTGTTGAAACTGAGCATGACAACTTTTCCTGCCCCCCTCTTTCACCTCACAGTTAAGTCTGATGTGAAAACCCCAAATAAAAACTCGAGTGGGAAACTCAAAAGTAACCCAGACAACAAACAACAACAAATGTTAAATGCTCATCCAGCTACACCCTCAGCCATGTCTGCAAAGCGCTTATTCTTATCCCTTTGTTAGAGATGAGGAACTGAGGCATGATGAAAACAGCCCACAGTCCCAGTAGAGGGCAAGGGCTCTTAAGACTACTTAAAATGAATAAAAAAGAATAATAGATATCAACTAGCTCAGGGCAAAGCTTCAGTTTGTTTCTATAAACTCTGGCACTGAGCACCCGCTCCCTGCAGTCCAACATCTTGAAGGTCACGAGGCAAAAGAATGCACGTCCCTTCAGGACAAGAGCAGCATTTGTGCAGGAAACCAGTCAGAAGACATGCAAAAAGACTGACCTTCATCTCCACACACTAGTTTCTTCACCACACAGGGGATCTCTGTGTAGCCAAAGCCTTTCAGCTGCTCCACCTGCTGAGCTGTGATGGGATGTTCCCACATGGCCGTGTTCATAGCTGGGCAGAAGAGCAGAGGTTTGCTTAGATCCCAAGCACGGATGACACAAGTCTGCAAGAGAAGCCAAGAGGTTCCGCTCTGAGATGGGTTGTGTTTCCTCATTCTTTCTCATCACTTTGCTGCACAGAAGCAGCTTCCCAGCTTGGGTGTCATTAGGGGGGCAGAAGCCTCAATCTGTCAGTGTAACTGGACTAACCCACAGGCAGATCCACACAGCTTCCACCAATTTGTATTACACTGCAGCAAAGCTCGTCTCTGACAGGCAAGAAGGATGAGGGAGGCTACAAAGAGGAAAGATTCCATCCTACTCCGGCTTAGGGCCAAGCAAGCAGCCCAATTGTTGGAGCAAACCAAGCTGGAACACCATGCGTGCAGGCTGCCAGCCCATGTGGGAGACGGAGAGAAGCTGAGGGGTGGCCACAGATCGTATCGGCTAAAGAGAAATCCCCAGGCAATGCTTCAGATAAGCCAGCTGTAGAACTAAACACAAAAAGTTGGCAAGGGAGTCTTCTTTAAATGATATGCCAACTGAATCTGTAATTCCTCCCAAGGGAAGTGCTGCTGCTTCCAGGATACAGAGGATAACAGGAACACATCTGGGCTGTTGCAGAACATGTTGGCAGATTACAAACCATCTAGCAGCTCTTGCATGCTACAGGGAATCATATCTGACTCCCCAGTAACACAGGACCTCCAGATAACCCAATATCACCTCATGTCTTACAAAGATAAATGGTGGTTGCTCTTAACGTAACACCCATCGGTTTCCCTAGGTCTAGCACGGTTTTAAACCCTGCAAAGGGAGCTTCCCAGGTGGCAACAGTCCCTGGTGCAGGGTCTCTGCTCAGGTCACAGAGTACTTACGAGAACCCTGCCCACCCTTTTTTTATGCCCTGTGATTTGAACCCTTCCCAGCACAGGGAAGTCTGCTAGAATCTGTTCTAACTTGCCAACCAGCACCTCCAGCACTTGCTTTCCTTTGCTGGAAACACGTCTTACCTTCGCAAGGCTCTCCGAAAAGACTGGCAGGAGTTTGTGAAGCCATGCATCTCTAACATCCTCCCTGAGCTCTTCCTTCTTCTACCACCATCACATCTACAGCACCAAGGGGACTCAGAAGGACAAGACACTGCTTGTCCCTCCCACAAATCCTTCTGGCTTCTCTTAGATCTCCAGTGATCTGCTCACACAAATGAGGGCTGCCGCTCTGAGTGTACTTTGTTCAGTTATACACGCTCCCTCTTGCCTGAACAGCTAAGTTGGTCATGCAGGGCTCCCCGGCCAGAGCTGATGCGCTGCACTCCACTCCTAGTTCTAGCCTCCTTGCTCTACTGAAGGGTGAAGCACCACAGCAACATTTGCAGAGCTGCAGCTTCCTGGCAGATCTTTTGGGTGGTTAATGCTTATGACTTCTCCTAATAAAGACCTAATGCCTGGACACAAAGCATTCAGCCCCACTGAAGGTTCCCATCACCCAACAAAGCAGCACACTCTCTTTTAATACACTTTTCTGATCAACCTTTCAGCCAGAGCACTTTTAACACCAGAAAAACAAGCCTGAACAAGCAAAACCTCCTGTAGCTGAAACTGGAAGGTAAGTGTGAGCATGTTTGAATTTCTGTGCTATGCAGTTAGACGAAGGAGGAGGTGAGGTAGCAGGAAGTAAACAATTTTATCTGATCTCACAGGTGTCTTTCCAGATTGCATCTAAAAAAATGCAGAGAGGAACTGTGAGTTCAAGTGTGTACGCGCACGCATGTGTGTGTACGTGCATGACGGAGACAGGGTGGGGGCAAAAGGAGAGAAATACCACCCGTCTGAAAAAGCAGGGAAGGCACAAAGCAGGGACTGGGAAATAATGGAAGAGACAGAGAGCTGAGGAGTGGAAAGGGATGTAGAGGTCAGGGAAGGAAAGAACAACTGTTTGAGAAGGAATAAAGGAACCATACTGGAGAAACAGAGAAGCACACAAAGCGGGAGCAGAACATGCAAATCTCACTGTTCTCGATGCTGTAGAAGCACGAGAGTTTCCATGAAAGAAAGGTCAGACAGTCTAGTGCTGTGAGGTGAGAAAACTCTCAGGCAGAGCTCCGCTTACTCACCAGCAGGTTGTCACAGATGCCGTTGGCCAGCTTTGCCAGCGTGTTTGCATCGAGAGGTGCCACCAACATGAGGTCAGCCCACCGTCTGAGCTCGATGTGCAGGACGGGGTCCGAACGGCCTTTCCACAGCTGCGGACGAGACAAGATGCAGATTGCCCAACCCTCCCAAGGAACGCTGTGAGCAACAGGCATTTTATCAATCCCACGTTAGTAACCACTGTGTCAACTTAAGGGGAAAGAATTACGCTCACATTAAGCGAGATCTGACAGTGTGGGAAAACAGGGACTGCGGCCACAGGGCTCGCATTTCTGACTTCCTCCTCCAGTGAAGGCTGTGTCGCAGCTAGGTTTAGGAAGCACGTATCTGCTTGGTGTTCTACAAATGTGTATCCTTTCCCCACAAAGACAATTCACACGTCCAACAACCACAGATTTCAACCCACAGGAAAGAGCCTTCCCCATCCACTTCCCACTCACATCATCTCTCAGCTTAAGAAATGCTCACAAGAGCTCCCTCAGCACACAGCATATCTGAGCGGGACAAGAGCTCCATCCTATCAGCCAACTGAAGCCAGACAGGACCAAACCAGAGCTCACACTCCACAAGGAACCCGTGTGATTTAGAAGCCTCACATTTGTTTAAAGTGAAGCTGTCCAGTGTCTCTTAACAAGGTACAGACCCCTAAGTGCACAAGTCAGTTTTCAATTTGGATGCACGCCTCTACGCATACTCGCAGCAGCAAAGTAAACCCTTGCAACTACAGTAGGGAACAGTCCTGTTGGCTTTCTCTAGGATGGATGAGGTTTAGCCAGCTGGGCACTTCCCTTCTCTCTTGGCTCTTAAGTGAATATTTGTATTTTCACTAAAGCTCTGAGCTGCTCAAGAGAGTCTTGGTCTTCTCTTAAGAGCGCAGTTAACTGGGAAAGTGTCAAGAGAAGCAGCAAACAGCATCAGGTGTTTAATCCACAGAGGACACACACAACCACAGGACAGCAAGAGGTGCATCAGGGCCACAAACTGTTCCTTCTCTGAGTCACTGAAAACCACAACAAAAAAGACAGCATCCGGAAAGCTGTTGCTTCCTGACACCTTTCCCATCTCCTCCACTCACTTCTATTTTTTTTCTAGAAGCACTGAAAATTGTAGTTTTATGTTCAGAATAAAATATTTCATGAACAGATGCTGAGCAGGCTTATCTCCCACCCTTCTGTCAGAGCAGCATGTTACAGGGACTCCACGCCTGCCTTCCAGTGTGCCAGCAGACCGCAAAGCCTGACCTGCACCTCTTCTATCACCCCACTGAGGGTTCCTCAGAAATAACTGCCTGGAGCTGTAGCACCCTAGGACCCAGCAGATCTCCACACCGATTTCCTAGACCAGCCAGAAAGCTGCCATTAGCATGCCTCTCTCCACATAAAAGTGATTCTCAGTGTGAGTGCACTGGCAAGAGTACTGGTAAAGACCAGATCACCTTGTATTCAGATTGGTACTGAAAAGTAGGTATAAAATTTATAGAAAAACAAACATTGATATTTATACTATGAACCTCTACATACTCAGGGACTCTCAAAGCATGTCAACAAAACTGTTGTCAAGAGAAGAAGCCATTTTACAAGGTCTAGAGATGTTCACAGGCCTGAGAACTGAGCTATCCCTTACTGGAATGGTTCTTCTACGTATGCGCACAAGCACAGACGCAGACACCTCTGAGATAAACACCACTTCCATCAAGAGAACCTCTCTTACTCCCAGCCACCTATCATAGTGGTGCACAACATCTCCAGGTACTGGCTCTCCTCTGCACGGCTACACCAGGGCGGCCCTGGCAGCACGAGGTTACCGTTAAAGCAGAGTTCAGGAAGACCCTTCTGCCGAGTCACGGGATTCAGAGTGGACCCCATTTGGTCTCTAAACTCCTTCACAGGAAGAAGCCCAGGTGTGGCTGGATCCAGACTTAGCCTGGACTATAGTGAAGGGTTCCGACCCTCACTTCTGTCACAGACTCTGTGTACTTCAGCTCAAGCTGGGCCCCTCCTGCAAGGGACTGCTGAACAACGAAACCTCTGGGCAACTAAAGCCTTCATAATTTAAGTCTCCACCCCTCACGCACTCTTCACGCACTCTTCACGCGCTGTCCACACAACAGTTAGCCCAATTGTATTTCAGGGCTGAAGTCTTCTCACTCCTCATCTGGTCCCCTCCACACCTCTAGACAGGCCATCTCCTTATCTTCAAAGTTTGCAGCTGGTGGCTAATTTCCTTGTCTCCTGGCTTGGGCCCCTCGGTTATCAAGGTCTTTGTTCGTTATCTGCTACCTGAATTGAAGCTCTTCTCTTCCCTTGAGTCATGGGTTTGGTTCCCCTTATCTTGTAGATTAGGATGTCCCATACTCCTTTGTTACCTCCTCTGCATAGCCATCCATGCTAATGAACAGAGTTCATTTAAAATTCACTTCTGAGTTTTAAACCACACCTACTCATGTTAAGCTATATAAAGTCCACTCATGCTAAGCTATAAACAAGCTACACTTCAACCTTGCTTGATTCTAATTTAGCTTACCTCTAAGCAATCACACAATTAATTCTGACATTCTAGAAGTAAACTTATTTTAATCCCTAACAGTCACCTAGTCAGACACTGGGCTGAGTTTTGAAGTTTTGTGAATGTCAGTGACATCTGTGGATTCAGAATCCGCAGCGTTAAGGAGAATTAAGCCGTTGCCTTTGTGACAAGTATGACTCATGACAAGCACCAAACACCCTCACTGAGACTCTGCAGTGGCTTTCTTGACATTTCCTGATACTCCTCTGAGCTGCGCGCAGTGGCTGAGCCCAGGGTGGTAAGAGATCGCTTCTACCCTCATCGCCTGCTGCAAGTCTGCTTGGAGGTACAAAACCCTCTGGCACAGTCAGGGCAGCCTTTCTTTTCCTCCTCATTTACAGCACGCTTGGAACCAAATTCTCTGAAAGCCATATTCCAAAGCACACTTGCCAGAACAAAGAAGTGAGTCTGGGCCCAGGATAAAAAAAATAAAATAAGTGGTCTCTTGCAATAAAACAAGGAGGAATACTTCTAGTTGCTCTTCAGCATTTGAACAACTAAGTGAATCTCCCAGGAAGCCTGCATTTCTTGCAAACGTGACCCATTGGCCTTCTGGAAGTAGAAGGCACAAGTGCGTGACAAAACTACTTGAATTACAAACCATGGGGCTACTGGGGACAGAAGCCCTTGCGGTCTCCAAAGGAAGAACAACTCACCTGCCATTCATCTTCATCGCTGTAGAGGGTGACAGGAATCTCCTGGGCATTGTAGAAATGCTTTGCTCTCTCAGTAGTGACCACCTTCACCTCAAGCTAATCAGAAAAGAAAGAGAAGGAAAGACCAACGGTCAGACTCGAGGACAACCCTGTAAAAGTGGGTAGAGGAGGAGGGCTTGAGCAGCAAAGATTCTGAAAGCTACGCAGCTTCTGAGGGGGCCTTTCCCTATTCACAGCTGAAAGGCCAGGCCACCGTCAGTGTTCATGGGAGCCAAGGACTCATTTCATGCCACCCTAAAATGGGCAGGTGATTTGTCAGCACCTGCCAAACATGTTCACAGGGCCAGTTCACAGCAGGGACAGCAGAGAGGACAGAGCAGGTCAGAACTTCAAAGAGAGTAAGAAGCAGCAAACCAAAGCTCTGTGAAAGATGCCCTTTAATCTAAAAATACGCCTGCCAAAGGGAGTAGGAGACCATCTTGTTTCAGTAGATTCCCTCAGCCGCAGCACGGAGGACTGCCAAGGGGTAGCATGCCTACAGGGCACTTGCAGGATCACTCTTCCCACATTCAGAGCCAAGAGAAAGCACAGTGCTGAGTGATCAAAAAAACTGCTGAGGGACAAGGAGGTTAGCTGGGGCTCAGCACCACCAGCACCACCCTCTGTTTGCCTGCGGTTATATCTCTGCCCACCTCTGCTGCACAAGGCTTCACGAGAAAGAGCGGCTTTGAAAGACACAGTACCATTTCCTGGTCGAATGGACCGCGTTGTGCACCTCTCTCCGTCTCTATGATCTCTCGGTGCCAAAGGTGGGGAGGTAGCTACAGACTACTGGGTACTACTTTTTAAAACTGTGTTAATCAGACTTGTGCCAGCCAGGGGTAAATACCAAAAGAAAGCTGGAGTTGTGTCTTCCAGCTTCCCTTCCTATCAAGGCAAGGCGTTGGAAAGAGGAAAACCTCTGCATAGGTTCATAGCACAGGGTTTCTATGCAGCCAAAACAGTAAACCAGTGGTTTTCACAAAGGAAAGGTGACAGTAATATGAACATTCTCTCCAAAATCTTAGATAAACCTGCCTGTCTTGTGGAAACCCAGTGGAACCCTCAGTTATATGGTATATGCTGGGGAAACCCTCTCATGTCCCTTGGATGTTTATTTGATGTGAACATTTAAGAGATGCTAAGGTGCCCTACAATATGAGATCCTTTCATTTCCTCCTGCAGAAATTTTAACAAGTGGAAAAAGGGGGGTTTTCCCCAGTTTCTACATGTCACATAGAATCATAGAACAGTTTGGGTTGGAAGGGACCTTCAAAGCCCACCCAGTCCAACCCCCTGGAAGGAGCAGGGACATCTCCAATCAGATCAGGTTGCTCAGAGCCCCGGCCAACCTGGCCTCGAATGTTTCCAGGATGGGCCATCTACCACTTCTCTGGGCAACCTGGGCCAGTGCTCCACCGCCCTCATTGCAAGAAATTTGAGCACGACCTGCTCAAAGCTGTAGCTCTGACAAATGTTGCAAACAGCTGCCTGCCACGTGCGGTGAAGCAGAGGTGCTCTGCACACACTGGGGTCAGCCACAACGCGGAGCCACTGTCGGAGTGGCTCTATCACCCATGCAGGACACGTATTTCCATCTGCAGTTCCTCCCAAGGAGGTACCTTAAAACCAGTGAATGCATGGGCCACCACATGAAGGCAGTGCTTCAAAAAGACAAGTAACGTGGAAGGTGCAGCTCAGGCCATCAATTACAGTGAAAAATAATCCTTTTCCTTGTTATGGGTCACTTTCAATCACTGTCTGCTCCTTCAAGCAGTTCACAGTGCAACCCACTGTGTGGTTCTACTAGCCCAACAGAGAGATGGGGAGAAACCAACCTCACCAACAACTCCATACCGCTAGAAAACTGTGGCCTGAGGTACAAAACTGATCAAGCAGCCAGTCTGCACGCTCTTGCTAAAGAAGACTGCCAAAAACCTCCGACCTCCAAGAAGCTATCATCGACAGCAGTGGTTGAAGTGACAAAACATGCTAACCTATCTCCCCCACACTATCTATTCCACTGGGAATGGAGCAGTGTTGATTATCTGCACCCTACATGACTAGAATAACAGCTTGCAGTGGTGGAAAACAGATGGGATTTGTTAATTTTTTCCGCTTCCTGAAGGAAAAGTCATGGGAAAACATAGCTGCACAGAACACCAGTATTTGGCACTCCATGTTTTTTTTTCTTTGCTTCTTCTAAATGTCTGCTCTTCTTCAAGTGACCCTTGCTTGGAATCACAGCTGTGTTTCTAGAGCTTTCGAGTGTGAAGATCATATTCACAGCAATCAACTGTATTGGTATAGTTTCTATATTAATCTCACCTCACAGGAAGCTGTTTGGAGCCAGGCAGCAACACCCAGGAAGGTGCTAACGCTGCTCTCTGCTACGCCATGAACTTCAATGAGGTGTTAACCTCACAGCCTGCAAGATACTATTTATTTGGTGATTTTAAAGAGCAAGGTGCAGTTTAAAGGGGCACGTCCGCTCTCTGAAATGGCACCAGCAGGCCAGGCCTGCACCGAAAGTGCTCAGCAGCAGTGTTTGTTAGTGGTATTCTTATCTCACAGCCAGTCATAACGAGACAAGGGTTTTTAGGTGATACAACTCTATCTACCTCATGATGTATTTTGTCACTTGCTACTTCAATTGCATTGTTATTCAAAATTTTGTAATCTAGACCAGAAATATCCCTCCAAGACTAAAGGATACACAAAAATCCCCAAAAGACGCTGTTGTTGGCGTTTTTTTTAAGACAGTTTCATTACCATCTCTGATCTTAAAATACATACTTCTTCAAAGCCTGAGCTCAGGAACACGGAGTAGCTGGCTATCGAGTACTGCATCCAACCCACTACACGCTAGAGCACACTGGAGGAATACGTTCAAGAGCTCTGAGTGGTGATGACTCCACCACTCCCCCGAGAAACTCTATTAGTTAGAACTCTATTCGTTAAATATTCTCCCTAATTAAGGTTTTCTGCTGGGGTGGGCTCCTGGATCCCTTTTTTGGGGCAAGTCCTTCAAGTCCCTCCAGCTACGTTGGAAGGAGATCAGTGTTCTCAAGATCACTTTAACCTACTTAGTTTTTTTTTTTTTCCTTTTATTTACCTGGCACACCCTCTGTTTGCCTGCGGTTATATCTCTGCTTAAACAGTAAAGTCGGTCTAGCCACGCTCAAACTCCTTTACTGGAAACAGTTTAGACTCGTTAGAATTCTTTCATTTGGACTATTTCAGCCAGTTCTCCAGATTAACTTTACTGGCAAAACCACTCTCCTGCGTTCACGAAATACCGTTGGTCTCTGTTGGAGGATTCTGCAGTCACAGCCACATGCTCAGGGTAAGACTATGCAGAGGATCTTTTCATGACTTTCCCAGTTGTGACAGCAAAATCTTTACACACGTACCGAGCGCCAGTAACAACTGCTGCAGAAGAGGATGAGTAGCTCCTCTCTGAAATTGGTACCTACAAGCTGATGGAGAAGCACAATGAAACCACATGACATACAATTTAAATCTAGAAGCCCAGAGGACATCCCGTAGCTTCAAGAGGAACACGTTTCTCCCACAGAAAAGTCTGACATTGCCTTTCTTATGACTAACCAATATCCTGCCAATATGATTTTTGGCACTGTACTCCTGCCACACCATTCATAAATCCGAGGAATCGGCCTGAGACACCGTGAGTCTAGCGCAACCACGAGAGTTACCTGTGGTGTCCTGACAAGACACCAGTGCTGCCTCCCCACAACACCAGGTGCAAGGGTAATAACCTGAAAGGAGTAAGCTGATGCCGTATAAATTTTTCCAGATCTTCAAAGAGGCTTAACAAAAGGCAGTAAGATGTAGTCACATCCATTATTACCCTCAAGGAGATGTTAAAGCTTGATGAGCGCAAAATCACACTGCCAAGTTGTTCACTGAGCATCATTTTAGCCAAAACATCAATTTAAACTAATCACTCTGGTTTCAAGCCTCCAACCACATCTCCTTCGGTATCAAAGCCTTCCTCTGCTCCTGCCCTGCTTCCACTGACGGCTTTGTAAAGTTCCATCAGTAAATTCATGCAACAGGCTTGGGCAGGACTTAAACTCAACAGAAAAGTTACACTGACTTAGCAGGTTTTAGCTGACATCTTGAAATCACATCAGAAATTAGTAAATAAATAATTTTAATTAATAAATTAAGTACCAGAAGCTCCTGGACTGGATGCTTCACTTTCCTTTTTATGCAACTAAAGCCTAAAACTGACGAGCACAAAGCCTGCAACAGATGTCACAGATCGCATGGGCCTTCAGAGAGAATTCGGGTCCGGCGCTCTGCAGTTTTTAATTAGGAATCAAATTCTCAGAAAGAAGGAACACAACTGACCTAGATTCCTACAGTGGATCGTTTGCATTCTTCCTGTCACCTGCAAAAAAAGGATGTTCCAAGCACCAAGAGCAAAGGAAAAGACAACAGTGAGGTCAATCTGAGAGATGGAGGATCAGAAGATGCAGATCTCTGTGCATCCCTGGCTCTGGTCTGGCCATCCCCCTTCCTTGGCATCATTTTTCTCTGGCCTTCTCACTCCAGGCTAGGACCTTTGGCCTCACTAATCATTTCAGGTCAAGAAATAAATTAACTGAGGCCCCTCTTTGCAACCCAGAACGCCGGCCCAGCTGGCAGAACTGGTGCTGAACAGCTCACCACACACCGGTGCCCTTTCCAGCTCGGCTATCAACATCGACCGATACTTTAGATTGGGGGCTGCAGCTGCTCTGACTCTGTGTTAAAGGATCTACAGGTAAAGCCTCCTAAACCATCCAAACAGATATTTGTGAAGCAGTCTAACAAATAGATAGGTAAATTCACCCTCTTGTTCCTGCCACTCTTTCATTTCACCCCTCCAAAACATTTGTTTCGTTTCTTAAAAGCTAAAGGTTTTCTACGTTTTCCTCTACCTTCATTCTACAGCAAAAGTGAGCACGTTTCCCTCCCTGACTCCAGTCACTAGTGGCCTCTGCTGGACACCTCTGTCACTCCAGACAATCAACTGCAGTTTAAAAAAATGCACAGACACATACAGCAGTTTGTCCCTTCTGTTTCTGTTTTTATAAGATCCGGTTTCCCTCTGTTGGTCAGACAGCAGTGTCCATCTTTGCAACACCCACATCTCACCTACGGAAAACTGCAAGGTCCTAATTAGAGATTTCAAATTCCAGAAAGCATCCACCTGGGTCTGTACCAGACCCGATAATTTGACTGACAACGGCATATTCCAGATAAAAATAGCAGGAGATGAGGACCCGTTCAATCATTTTTGAGCGAATGAAGCAAGCTGAGCTGAGCAATAGTACTTTCATATTCCAGAATCCAAATGTCTGCCTGTGGAAACATCCAGGAACAGTTCCTGCCCTTAAAACATGATTTAAAGCTAACTCTTATAAATAAAGAAGTATGAAATTAGAAGAAAAAGTATTAACTGATTTTTAAAAACAGGAAGACCACCCCATCCCACCCCCCCAAATTTTTAAACTAAAGAGCTCAAAGCCAGAAGGAAGTTTTCATTTCAACAGAAGCCACCAAGTCTCTCAAAGAAATAAGAAATAGATAACACCAACTTTCTGAGACTTCTACCAATGGACGTACTCACCCCAGGGATTTTCAGCAATTCGGTGACGAGGAGAGGCAGCTTCAGGGCAGCCACACTTCCAGTCACACCCACCAGGACGCGGAAATTTTTCCGTGGCACAGGTGAGCTCTTCTCTGCAGGAAGCCCCGGTTCTGACGGCGAGAAGGGCTCCATGCTCTGATCAAACTCTACAAGCACAGGGAAACAAAGCCACTTGCCTCACGGTGCCTCCGAGTGCAGCAGGGCTCCCCAGATCCAAGCCTGGGCTACGCGGGGCCCAGAGTAATGCAGCCTGGTGACGAGCAGGCAGCCTCCGATCCGCAAAGGTTTTAAGCATCAGCAGACCTGTAAGCGTAGCGTTTGTCTACTCCTCCCGTTCAGTTACAATTTTCTCTGGGATATGGGTAAAACAGAACGCTAAAACTTGCACAGGCAGGCCACAGAAGCGTTCTGGCAAAGCCCATGGCCCTCGAAACAAAGACATACTCTCATGCATTGAACGTGGTCCAGAACTTACAATAAGTGTACCTTGCACGTCGACTGCTGGGAAGACTCACAACCCTCAGCTCAGTCAGTCTCCCTTCGCACCCTGTGATGAGGAATAAATGCAGGGAGAGATTTTAATAATTAAAAATTTTGGGGCCCTGAGGCAAGCGTTATCATCCTACTTCCTACTGTATCGCTACGTATTTACAGCAGCACTAGAAATTACTCCCTAGCAGACTGGGAAAAAACCAAAACAGCAAGTAAGATGCAGAACACAACAGCCACTGAGTGAAAACACCTTTTCAGGGATGTGTAAGTCTCAGCTGCTCGCTCTCCCACCAGCTCGGAGCAAAGCAATCCGCTGGCCAACACAACCACTCCGAAGGGGGGCTGAGCCAGCAGCTTCAATCCAGGTCTCCTGCCTCCTCCCAGCCTCCCAATGTCTGTTCTGGGAAGGAAAAGCATTCCGCTGCAGAATCAAGGCAGCCATCTCTGCTTAATGAGTCGTTAGCAAAAAGTAAATTAACTTCTTAAAAAAATGTGAAAAATGTGTTTCTAGTGAAGACATTGTACTGGGATTCCATAAAGTTTGTTCAATGTCACCAACATCCATGTTCTTCAGAGGAAGTTACCTGGAAGCGTTTCAGGTAGAACAAAAAGGAGGAAAGAGAGGTTTATGGTGCCCTTGTTTTCAGTATCAACTTCGATGTTGCAGTTAGGGGGCTGGGTGCTCAAGAGAGGAATTTACCCCTTCGGCCCTTCCCCAGGACAATTCAGCAGCAGGTTTAATTTAGGACCCTTTGTGGGGTGACTCCGATCACGCTGTGCAGCAGCTAGGTGGGAGTCTGAGCTCTGCACCCAAGCACAAACATCCTTTCTGACCCCCTCACCCCCATCAGCTGCACCACAACAGCAACGAGATGCTCTATTTCCATGCTCTGCTTGGCATTAATACGTTTAACTCAGGCCCCTGAGGTGTGTTTATAAGAAAAAAATTGCCAGGATAGGAGCAGGATTTCAGCTCGAGCTTCTAGGCACTGATTAGCAAAAGTAATTAGAGGCAAGGAAATCCAGCAGGCATATTGGCTATGCGATTTCAACGCTCCTGCAACACTTTACATGTTTATCTATATCTAATTAAAGTCAAGTTAATGTCATCACAGCAAGGAAAACATCCACTTCTCATATGATTAGTAAATGACAATCAACTCACTGAAGCATCCACATCTCAAAGCCTGGGGGATAACACACAATTTTTTAACAGGCAGCTTTCAATAAAGGCCATTAGAGATAAAACAAAAGCGTGATGTGCTGGGCCACGCTTTCCTCTTACCCAAGACAGAGCTCTGGGGAAATCAGCCGAGAAGCCGTTAGAGAGCAAGCAGCTTACGGGTCTACTCCGTTATTTTATGACTTTTAAACTCCGCAGTTACACGGAAAACGACTTCAAAAAGCCACTGAGGCAGAGAACAGATTTCCAGAAGGTAAACAAGCAGCGTTTATATACCGGTAGAGCCGCGACGGAGGGGCAGGAGAGAGACAACCCCCCGAGCTCCCGCCGCGGCCTCCGCCCGCCGTCGCCCAGCAACGGCAACGCGACCCCTCCGCGCCCCGGAAGGCGAAGGGCACGCTGGGAAACGGTCCGTCCCCCCCGCCAGCCCAGCGCTGATTGGTGCGGGGGGCGGCGCATGCGCGGCGGGGCCGGAGGGGCGGCCCTCGGCCCCTGTCCGGTCCGGTCCGGTCCGGTCCCGCCACTGCCCGCCCCGGGACCCTTCCCTCCGCCCCGCCCCGCCCCGCCAGCCCCCGGAGCGCTGGGCTCGGCCCGCTCTGGCTCCGCTGTCGGCGCCCCCCAGCGCTCCCAGGCAGCCCGGGAGGCGCTTGCGGGCCTTGCAGGGGCGGGACGGGGGCTTGCGGCCCTCGGCAGCCCGGTAACAGCCGGCCCGCAGCGCCGGGGAGCAGGAGCCCACGCAGGGAGCCCGCGCAGGCGGTTTCAAACTCCTCAGAAAGTTGTTTAGGGGGACATCCTAGCTCATGGTAGGGTTTTAGATATTTCAGAGGGCAATAGAAAACTCACTGCTAGGGGAAAAAAAAAGAAGTAGGGGAAGCGGGAGAGAAAAGGGTGTCTGATGGGTGCAGCGCCGTCGCCTACTGGATCCCCGTGAGAGGCAGCTCCCACTGACAGATGAGCACAGGGAGGCGTTACAGAGCAGGAGCGAAAGCTTTCCCACAGGATTTGGGGCAGCACGGATAGCTGGCGGGGAAAAGCGGGTTAGAGGGCCGCTTCTGTGTTGTCTTAAGCAGAAGCACAGCAGATCTGGGGCAGCACATGGCGCGTGGTCCCCAACTCCTTCCAGATGTGACTTAAAAGCAGGAGCTCTCTGGGCATCCCTCTGATGTTGTCAGCTCCAAATAAGCAGCAAGAAAGGCAAGAGGCAGAGGGCTCTGCCTCACCAACCCCGCGAAGCAATGGGGACGCCTCAGTAAAACCCTAAGTGTGCTCTGCTCCAGAGCTGCCTCCTCACCCAGCCGCGGAAACACCCAACATCAGCTCTCCCACCCTGTGGGCTTCAGCAGCGCCACGCTTTGATCACAACCACAGCATCTCCCCACCCAAAGCGGTCGCAGATTAAAAACAAGCACGGTGAGAGCTGGGGTATGGTATCCTGCTCGGCTTCTGCTGGCAGGGCAGGAAGGCACAGGGGCACGTTTCAGGGGTCAGCACTCACGCTCGCATGCTCGGGAGACGCACCGGAGAGGAGGGTTAGATGCTGCAGCAATGTCTGTTAGTTAGAACTCATTACAGTTATTATTTATGCATCTCAGTGTAAATGCAAAAGGTGAAGTCACTTAATCCAGCATTTCTCAGACACAGATGACAGAGCACGTGGTTTGGCATAGTAAGTTTTAGGCTAGCTAGAAATGAATTGCACAATATTTAAACCTGATTAAGTACATAATAGGCTCAGCAAAGGATTACTTTTCTCCTTACATTTTATACACATATACACACACACACAGGCATCTTATCATTAGCTGCATTTTAGTAGTGTCAAGAGATGACTGCCTACTGCAGAATGACTGAAGTGATACCCTTAAAAAGGAAACTATTCTTGGTGGGCTTTGCTGGAAAAGAGAAGTTCCTCTTTGGGGCGATTCTCGTGGGTAGGAGTCACGGAGAAGCACCACTGGACACTGGAGGGGCTGGGGGACGAGGGGCTGGGGACTGGCACAGCTCTGGCGAGCTGTGGGGATGAGCAGTGGCACGCTGAGCAGCGGGCAGGGGATATTTGAGCCAAGGGGGCAGACTGGATTCTGTTTGGGCTGCTTTTCTAGGACTTGGGGAACAAAAATGGCTTATTTAAAGTGCATTTCGAGTCTGAAAAGCATCTCTGAGAACAAGCTTTCCCTACTCCTGCCCTGCAGCGGCCATCAGCTCACATTTACAAACTGATCTTTTCCAAGGTCTGCCGGTCGCCTTCTCCGGCTGCCACAGCCCAGGAGGTGCAGGTCTGAGCTCAGCTGCCCCCCGCTAAGACGCGGGATCATGATTTAAAGCCCGACTAACCGGGCAGGGATTTCTGCCCCAGGAAAATACATGGCCACGTTTCACTGCGCTTTTTAGAAGCGCAAGTGAGCAGGAATCCTTCCCACCAGCCTGGAGGTTTCCTAAGGAGCCTTAAATTAGTGCACACCTCAAAAGCTAACAGGGACAAATCTCGGCCTCTCTGTTTACGTGGTCAGTGAGACTGGATGTATGTGCTTCCACACAGGGCAGCAAGACTTGACCGGAGCCTTAGCCAAGAATAGGTTCTCTGAAAAACGCTCTGCCAATTTTATAGCCACTTTTCAAAATAGAAGCCTTTAAAAAAAAAAAAACAGACTCAGGATGCAGAATCTGGAGCGGGACGGTTGTATCCCGCAGGGAAAACCTGTCCTCGCTCCCCAGCACACGCGCACGCACACACACAGTGCGCCGGGGCTCCTGCCCGCAGTCACGCATGAATACTGGTCTTCCACATCAAAAATATGAACTACTCATTTACAACACCACACACCGAGAGAAGTTGTAGATCCTGAGCCAGGGTGTCGATTAGGGATCTCTTGGCTTCCAGCATATCAACAGCAGGATTGAGGGTTTCTTGGGTTTTTTTCCCCCTTCATTTTTTTTTTTTAATGCTAAATCAGCCAGCCACTTGCTAGTTAAAAAGCAGAAGAAAAGGGAGAATTCCCAGGATTGCTTGCCCTTTCTGAGACAGTGGCTGGACACTACCAACTGAAGGAGAAAAAACTCACACACGTCGTAAACCTGTGGTTCAGGGCTTACTCCAAGAGGGGAGGTGGGTGCTGGTTGCTATTTTTATCTTTCCCTTTTGGGTGTGTGGGTGGGGGGGGAGCTTTTGGCTGATGTAGTTCTAACATACATCTATCACCACAGTAATTAAAAAACCACCACCATACACTATTTCACAGGGAAAAAGAAGACACGTGAACGTACAGTTACTACCACGCACAACAAGAGCCCTGCAGGTCAAATCACATCCTCTTCAGAATGGAAAATAAAAGAGAAAAGAAAAGATAGGACAATAACGGTGGGGGGGAAGAAAAAAATCCAAAACGATCTCATTACAAAGAACGGGAAAAGAAGAACCATTATGATACACTCTGACTTTCTGAAACAGCTGCAGAAACTCGGCTCAGCCTTCCTCCTCCTCCTCCTCCCTTCCCCCCCAGATCTTTCGCCCGAGGACAGAGTCCTGCTGCTCACATCTCGTTGGAGTAGGTGTAGTTTGGGGTGGCCGAGTACTGCGTCTCGTGCTGCATCATGGCCCCCTGCGCCGCCCCCATCGCCGCGTTCTGTGCCGCCTGCTGCACGTGGGGGTTCTTCCACGCCCCCGTGGTCCACTCCTCCTGCGCTTTGCTGAAGCTCCCGCCGCTCCCCCGGTAAAACTTATGCACCTGTAGCAGGTTGGGAAGAGAAAATTCGGAGGCGTTGAGCGACGGCAGCTTGCACAGACCCTCCAGGGTAGCAGCAAAGGCTCCCTGAAGCAACGTGGCACCCCCGTCTTCGTACCATCGTGAGAGCGATGAAGGAGAAGACGGCCATCCCGGTGAACAGGACGGTGGGGATCAGCATCACCACGGCCGACCCCACGTTGGTCCCGAAGAAGGAAATCGCTGCAATCCAGCCGCTGCAAGGAGATCAAAACAACCATTCAGCACTCCTGGGGCCTTCCCGGCTGGCTCTGCACGCCCCAGCCCCTCAGCATCCTTCCCGGCCCCCCAAACCATCTTCTGCCAGGAGAGAAGCTACTGAAGCACTGAGGATGTTAAAACACCAAGACACAACAGCACCAACGCAACACTGACCGTCCTGGCAGGCAACAGGAGAGCAGCATCGTCCTTACCAGACACCCCAGCCAGGGATTCCCACCGCCTGGATAATGCTGATCACCAGCTGGGCCATGAAGGTGAAGAAGAAGGCCATGAAGCTGAAGGAACTGTCCGTCCTGCAAGAGAAGGCTCGGTCGCTCCCTGCACTTCCATCCCTGCTGCACTGCAAGGGAAGGGAGATGCTCCCACGTCTCACACCCTTTCGGGGCAGAAGCGACTGTGGTTTAGCGAGAGGACGGTGAGAAGCGGAGCTGCCTGCAGACAGCAGGTACCAGAGCAAAATACAGGCAAAGGAAAAAGTGTGAGAGGCTGAAGGTGGTGAAGGGGCATCTGGGAAAGCCATGGGGCATCAGACCCTCCCCACAGCTCGGCCAGTTCTGTGCACCAGGCGAGAGGCCATCCATGTTCAGACACGGCTCTCACTGCCCCACCAAACGACTCGACCTTCCCGCGGGGGGAAGAAATACACCCCCAGCTTCCTAGATTTGGGGATAGTGCACTGGGGATGGACCTCAGCAGCATGGATAATCAATATAAGCACCTCGAGGGCTCGTAGGAAAATGTAAAAGAAGCCTCAAGGATGCATGGGAGGGGAGGGAACGTTGGCATGGGACCCAAACTGCATTCTCACCACTCCCCCTGACGCTGCGCAGAGCCACTTGTGGGGTGTTTTGTATCACACGGTTGAGGTTTTGGCCCTTGGAAAATCCCAAACACCCTTGCTTTGGAGGTTAGAAAGTAAAGCTAAAGGGCTGGACAGTAACATCAGGCAATGCCCCAAGCTTAGCGCTAACTGTTTGGGAGGGAAAGAAAACATAAAAAAAAAGATCAGGAGAAGCCAGGCTCAGGTGTGACCACTTACTTGAAAGCTTTGTAAATAGGTCTAAACCAGCAGACATAGGAGCAGGGCGTAAAGAGAATGAGCCAGAGAATTGCCAGTCCAAAATTAACAGCTCCACCGCCTCCAATCAGCCATGCGAGGCAGCCAACGAGATTCACCGCCAAGGTGATGCTGTTCACTGCAAACACACACACACACACAGAGGGAGCACAGTAGCGTGTACGCAAGGACCTCAGTGCGATATGAGGGACCCCGACCCCAGGGATGCCCACGCCGGGGCTGACCTCCAGCAGGTTTGGCCAGCGATGTGTTAACCTAGCCGGATTTCCCTTAAATTAGCTTAAATTAAGCTGGCTGAGTCCAGGGAGCATCCCTAGGCTGGCTCAGCCAAAAGGGGTCTAACTTGAAGTCTAAGTTGAGGAAGAGGAGGAAAAAAAAAAATAAAATTGCTCAGAGTTGTAATGTCTCAAGCAAGCCCAGGGCTCATGGGACTCTGTGGACAGGGAAGAGCCGTATCTTCCCGCTGCCGGTGTGCCAGAGCACGTTTCCACCAAAAGAGGGAAACTGGAGGAATCAAAGTGAAGCTTTTTCACTTGCCTCCAGCTACAGTTTTGTGTGAGAGTTCCCCGAGCTAACACCCCCTGAGCTGAGAGCTGAAGTCCTGAACTCCCGGACCCCGCCTCGCCCGTTCACTGGGCTGGCGCATTTGCTTCTCCCACCCCTGCTCGGGGCCAAGCAACACAAGGGCTACTACTATGAAGCCCAGGCTTAGCAGACATAGGACAAAGCAAAGAAGGCTCATCTGCATTCTGACGCCTCCAATTTTTGAGAATGATTCATTATTCTGACGAGAATTCAAACCCTCCCACCGCTGCCCACGAGAGAGCTGCAGCTGGCAAGAAAGGCAGCTCAGTTGGCCGGGCTGACCGGGCGCTCGCAGCTCCGTGAAGCCCCCAAGGACACCGAGGGGACCTTTCAGCCTCTCTGCGCTTGCGTCTGGCTGGCTGTTTGCGGGGGAGTTGGGGAGAAAATGATTCAGAGAGGAGCTCCGGAAACAGAAATCCAACAGCCAGGCGACTTGGCTCGGAGAGCTTGTGCTTGTGCTGTGGAGAGGCTGGAGCAAGAACCGTGCTCTATTAAATTAAGCGGAGCAAGAACACCCAGATTGAGACAGGGAGGGGATTTAACACCCCCAAGACAGCTTCTCCAGGGAAGCACAACTTTTTCTTCCTTCCCCTTCACAGAAAAGCTAACGCTAACCCTCCTGACACAATGGGGGAAGTTACCCTAGGGTCATCTTCCCGATGGGATGCGGTCTCCAGAAGTCCAAGCAGGGTGCTGCCCCGGGGTGCCAGCTCGGCACTGTGCTGAAAGCAGAAACGCTCAACCTCTCGGGTGCCAGCTCAGCTCCTCACAACCTGCCTCCAAAGCACAGGGCACTCCCTGGGCGCTGATGTGCTTCCAAAGTTCAGAGAAAACACCTGATTAAGAAACTAAGTTCTTCTAAATAAAAATGAAATGATGGTGGCAGCTTGCCCCGAGCATTGGCATCATCTTTAGTAGTGTTTCCACATACGCCGGGGCACAGTCTTTCCCCCCAGCTCTTCTCCCCACCCAGGGCTGGTAAGCAAGAGAGATCCGGGCCAGTTTTAAGAGTTAGAAGACTGTGAGAGCTCTGTTAGCACAGCACGGCACACAGGCATGCAAGAGGAACAGGCAAGACCTGGCTTTGGGGGAAGCCCCAGACTCCCCTTTTTCGGGAGCAGCCACCCTGACCCTCCAGTCCAAGGTATCTCAGCCTTGGGCCGCAGCCGAAGGGCTCACGGGAAGTTTGGGGTGGCAGAGAGAGCCCTTCCCCAGCCCAGCCACCGAAGAAACTCAGAGGAGTCTTGGCAGCACTCTGACAAGGCAAGGCTGGCAGCCAAGCGAGACGAAGAGGGGAGTAAATCCTTCGGTAGGAGGATGTGCGGGTGCTGAGCCGTCTCCTCCTCACCGTGGGCTCCAGTGGGACGTCAAGGTCACCGACAGCCCTTGGATGCCAAACCAGCTCCCCACCTCCATCCTGGAGGCTGGAAGGGCCAAAACCCCTGGGATGCTGCAACCCCCGTCCCACCCACAACGGGTTTTAACAGGAGATGTCAAGGCCTGGAGGGGCAGAAGGACTTCCCCTGATCTTGCTCTGCTCTTTTCAACCAGTGCCTTCCAGAGGAGCAGCCTTCGGAGAGGCAAACACAACCCCACCCGAGCCCCTTCCCCGCCCAGCGACTCACGCATCCAGAGGTAGTAAAGCCGCTTGGCCATGGTACGGTGCTGCGGCGGGATCTCCGCATCGAAGTCCTGGTAGAAACATGGCTTCAAGGGGATGAACTTCGGCAGGGGAGGGAAGTTGTTCACTTTTTCTGCAATAAAAAGTTTCACCAGCATTGGGCGCTGCACGGAGATGAATGTAAATCAAGAGGCTTCCTAATTAGTCTCATTCAGCCCCAAGAATTGATGAGTTTCACACAGGAATTAAGGATTTCCCCTGGTAACCACCAAAAACCCACTCACAAGCATCAAGACAAATTTAGCCCTTGTTGGCCACCCACAAGCCCACTGGGGACAAGTGAGGTAACATTATGGCCACTAAAGCCCCAAGTGGGCTTCAGAGGCACGGGGCAGCCCCACCACAGACCCCCCCCGTACCTGCCATGCTGGCACACGCTCAGCCTCTGTGTTCCACAGGAAAAGCAGGGAAAAAAACCTGGGAGCTTTACCAAAGCTGGAGGAAAACAAGAGAAAAAGTGATGTGAAGTGGTCAGGTACCTCCACAAACAGCCTTCACCTTCCCACTGCTCCAAAATAGCTCAAGGACAGCACTGTAACAGGGCAGTTTGCTTTATTTATGCAGACACTTTCCTCCACTCTACTCACACATCCAGGCTTACCGCCTGCACCTGGCTGGCAGCAGAATAAATCCCAGCTCCTACGGCCCGAGGCTTACGCACCAGTTAAGGCAGAAGATTAAGAGAAGATCCAGCGATGTGGGGCAGGGCGCGAGCTTAACCTCCCACTCCTGACTGACCTACATCCAGCCCCAGGAGAGGGGCCGGGCTGGACGGGAGGGATGCAGCCCCGCCAGAGGCAGCTGTGGGCACTCTGAAATTCTCACATTCATTACCTGGCCCCAAACCAATTTTGATTTTTATTTTTGCAAAGCATTCCAGCACAGGGAGCTACCTGACGGCATCGCAGCTCCCAGCGCATCCTCCGCAAGCGGAAACTAGAAACCAGGCCAAAAGGGAACAGGGAAATCAGCTGAAAATACCAGCTGGAAAAAAAAAAATAAATCAGTGGTGATTGTCACTAATGAGTCACTTGAGAGCGGGCTCGACAGTTACTGATGTCACTTGGCACCTTGTGCGGGATCTTGGAGGTGGGAGAGGGGGGAGCTCAGCATCCCAAGGACAGCCCCAGACCCCGCCGTGCTCAGCCCCAGCCCAGCAGTGAAAATTAAGAGCCGAGGTTTTAAATACTAGCGTGAAGGCGGCCACGCTGAGCATCCCCAGCTGCCTGCACGGCTCTGCCCTCGCTGCCTGCGGGTTTTGTGCTCTCCCAGGTTATCTGGGGCAGGGCAACGGCAGCAGCGAACACATCTCACGACGTGGGGTCCCGGCAGCCGACGCTTCGGGCTCTCCGCAGGAGATGGGAGGGTTTTGGGGAGGGGGTCTCTGCCAGGGCCAAAGACACCGGCCAGGCAAAGCAAACCCCCAGGGCTCCCCGTCTCCCGACGCAGCCCAGCGCTATAAACACGAGCTGCCCGCCTGACGTCTCCCCCGGCAGCGGCTCGGCCCCCACACGTGTGCCGGGAGCGGGGACACGCGGCCGGGCGCGCCCTCCGACTCGACACCTGCCCGGGTGCTGCGAGAGCTTTGCAAAAACAAGGGGCTTTGGTAAAATTTGTGCTGGTTTTTTGGTTTGGTTTTTTTTTTTTTGACAAATTGGGGCAGGTGGGGGAGCTTTTGCAATGCACCACAGGGGTGATAACACTGCGGAGAAACTCCAGCATCTCCTCTGGGGGCCTGGGGTGCGACGCTCGGGGAGGGGAAGCTGGGGATTGTCACCCGTGGGTTTCCACGGGTGAAGGGCCGCGTACCCCACGCACCTCCCCCTCCACGGCCGAGCGCTGGCCTCCCAGCTCCCCGGCCTGGCTACCGGAGGACAGCGCCTTGCCCCGCGCTCGGGCCCCGCCAGGGAACTGCACCCACGCGGGTGCGGGCAGCCCCGTGGGCGCCTCCACGCCGCGCACCCCCCCTCCCCGGTTGGTTGCAGGGGGCGGTAGCTCCCCCCCCCCGCTCCCCGGGGGTTGCATCCGACCGCTCCCTCCC